>KZ505655.1:694986-760891 GCA_002844005.1 Limosa lapponica baueri
TTGCCACCCAGCTCACTTTGGAAGACTGTGCAACGTTTTGGGGGGGTTGACCAGACGTCATTCCTCCCTTTTCGTGATTGCCAGTCTATTACCACGCTCCAAAAGAGCAAGCGTGTTTTGTGCATCTCCGCTTGCCTCCATGCCCCCGACGTTTCTAGAACAGGCCGCTTGTGTCAGCGCGTCCCTGGGCTCTCGATGTACGTCGGTGATGAAGCTGGCTGCCAGCCTGCGCCAGCTCAGGTACTTGGCTGCATTTTGTATTTGGCTCCTTAGGAAACACATAAGTTCTAGCTGACCTGCACTCCCACCCCCCCTGCTTCACTGCTAAAGAGTCTCTGTGGGCTTTAATTGCTCGTGTTTAGCTGTCATTTACCTTGGAAGATAAAATATTTACAGATTGCTTATGAAATCTTTGTTCATTTAAAAAATATTCCTGGTCAGTGTGACCGGAGCTGAAAGGACACACTGATCCTCTGATTTATTTAAATAAATATATATGTATTCCATATATGAGGGTTTTCAGTGAGATGTTAAATGTGCTTTGGTGCACATATAAGAAGAGGAGGGGCTTATCTGTTCTTGTCTCTTGCCTGAAGGGGTGGCTGTAAACTTATACTGAGGGAAGAGAAAGAACACCGTTAACGTGTGTGACACTGACTCTGCTTTGTTAATTGGGTCACTGTCAGATAACAGTTTGGGTCAGATGCCAGGTCAGCATAACCCGGGCAAAATAAACCTAATCTGTGGCAGGACTAAATACCAGGAGCCAGCTGTGATACGATCTAGGAAATTAAGTAATGTGTTTATTGTAAATTTATTGTAAACAACCCAGTAAAATTGTTTTACTAGGATAAATAAAAATTTTTAAACAATCCAGCAAAGGACTTATATGAGAAAATCAGTGGAATGCCAAGGTATGACTTGATTTCCTTTACTCCATCTGAAGAGAAAGTATGATTGCAAAAAAGGAAGTGTTTACATAAACTGATAAAAAACTTGAGAATTCAGCAGAACACGGCCACGTGTTCCTCAGCTTTCTTCCATAAAAGTCTCACCATGTCCAGCACAGCCCCATTCGCCGTCACTATGAGGGGAATCGTACTTGCACTAGCGCTCACCCTCGTAGGTAAGCCTACATCTCCCTCTTTCATATCTCTTTCTCAAAATTTCCTTAAATTCAGTGGTAACTATTGGATCTAGAACGAACGTTACTCATTGGGGTTTCCATCTCTTTTTGCAGGTAGCCAAAAGTTTGACATTGGTAAGTAAATTTCCTTCTATAGCCGCCTTTTGGTGTCTTTCCTGTGATTTTTATTTATTAGAACGTGCTTGCAAACATTGTGAAAATGGATGTTTTTCCTCATAGACCCTGGATTCAGCGGCAGAAAGAGCCACTTGTACAGCTATGAAGGCTGGGTGTTGAATGGGCTTCAAGAAAAAAGTTTAGCCAAAGCCGGCGTGCGCTTGAGCAGCAAAGTGGAGATCAGTGGGCTGTCAGAGAACACTTACCTCCTCAAGGTACCGTATCCTCTTCCAAATGCACCGTGTGACAGTGAACTATAAATCACAGTTGTAATTACATCTGGCTGATCTGTGGTTTAGGAAAGCTGTAGGAAACACAACTGGAGACTTAGTGCCGTAGATGTCAGAAAATGACCTGCAAGCTCAAGTTTCAGAAGTGACGAGGGGTTTGGCATCCAGTCACTTCCCAGTGTTTGTTGTGGGGGGTGTTGGTAGCTGGTGTTCCTCAAGACTTTGTGCTGGAAATAGAGGTGCCAAAATCAGGGGTTCTGTTAGGAAATGTTTATTTCTAACTCAAGCCTGCTCCAAGTTTAAGATTTGATTCAAGTCTCAAAATTCCCAAATTCTGTGTCTTGGGTTTGTAAAATCACTGTCATGCAGGGAATTAATAAATGTAGAGATAAAAGCTAAAGATGAAAAGTGATAAGTGATAAAAGAAAGATTAAAAAACAAAAGGGTTCAGAAAGGAGCATGTAATAATATTCAGTGTTTGGATAATGCAGTAAAAGATCCGTATGTGTGAAATCATGCCTCTGCCAACATCAACAGAGGTAGGACCTGACCCACCTGAAATACGTCTGTTTCAGAAAAATACTTGTATTTGTCTGTTTAATTTAGTTACGAATCAGAGCTGGTTTTTTGGACACTGAGTTCAGTAACAGAGTTCGCACTGTTTGTAGTTGAGCTCTAGATGTTCTTTCACTGATGAGGGCAAAATGCTAAAATCATGAGCTACGGATTACATTTCACACTATGGTCTTCAACCTGAAATTCTTAGATGGCATGCACCAGGCTGTGCTCTGAGGCACCTAAACTGGCACTAATTTTGCCAAAGTTACTGAAATTGCTTCTGATTTACATTGTGTCCCAGTATAGGGGAAAAAAAACGTTTACAAATACATTGCTCGCTATTTTTAAAAAAAGGGTTGACTTAAGCAATTCACAAATATGAATCAAATATACCAACTAGTTTAGTAAAAAAAAAATGTAAGGCTGTGAGTTAAAATGCAACATTCTAAAACTATATTTTTTTAACATTTAGAATGATATAAACTTTTTAAATGCTAAATTTCATCTAAAGAAGAACATTTCTTTTAAGGCTGAAAAAATAGGGAGAATTTTATTTGAATTTTTTTAATTACTTTTTGAATCAGCCTTTCTTCCTATAGAATTAATACAAGTGTTCCTAGGAGATAATAGCAATATGATAACTGCTTCTGTAAGATAAAATAAAACTGCTGAGCCCATAGGGTTTGTACTGGTTTTACAATAGTGTAAACAAGAGACAAAAGAACAAACTGCTGTATGAATTTCTAAGCCTACAGTTAGAAGGAAAGAGTATATAACTAGTGATTATGTCGATTTCTTCCAATCTGTTTGCATATTTAGTACCAAAGGAATTTTATTCACATAAGTATGTCTTCTTAATTTCCTCCCAGATCCGCTCTCCACAATTCGAGGAGTACAATGGCATCTGGCCCAGGGACCAATTTACTCGATCTTCCAAAATCACCCAGATGGTTTCTTCATGTTTTACCCGGCCCTTCAAGTTTGAATACAATAGTGGACGGATTGGAAACATTTATGGCCCAGAAGACTGCCCTGATATGTGTATTAACATCGTGAGAGGAATACTCAACATGATGCAGATAACCATTAAAAAGTCACAGAATGTGTATGAATTGCAAGAGGTTTGTTTTTTGCATTCTAAAACTACTTTACTGAAAGGATGTGTTCTCTTTAGGTGCTCTTCCTTCAAGTTGCTGTATATTTGCATCTACTTTGAAATGCTCATCATCAAAAAAAGACAGTTTTCATTCACATAGAAGAAAATGCGTGCACATGTGCTGAATGAATTATCTGAGCTGGATTCTCTTTCAGATATCTGTCTTTAAGACTGAACATGCAGCTCTGAAGAAAAAAGAATTATCTCTGCGTGTCTTTGTTATATGACTTCCCTGATGCAGCCTCTTGATCTGTTTTATTTGTTCATCGTTGATATTAATTAATTGATTACTTTTTCACTTTAAACTCAGTCCCCTGACTGAGTAACGTTCACATGCCTATTTTTAAGTTCCATAGGATTAATTGTGTTGTAATGGTAACAGGTTTCGAAATATAATTAAGACTGTTCAGTGGGTCCTTACCCGCCTACTGCTCCTTCAGAATCTTCATTCAATAAAACTTCTCACGCAGTTTAATCCTGATATAATTGGGAAGTCTCATTATCTCTGTTGATGTGCGCAGGCTGGAATTGGAGGTGTTTGCCACACGAGGTACATCATCCAGGAAGACAGGAAGAACAGCCGAGTCTCTGTTACCAAAACTGTAGACCAGAATAATTGCCAGGAAAAAGTGATGAAGAGTGTGGGAATGGCTTACATCTACCCTTGTCCTGTTGACATGATGGTACGTGGGATGTGAAAAGATCTTCCTAACTTAGACGCATGGCCATTCTGTTCCCATTCACTCTTTGGGTCTCTCTGTCCTCCTCCAGAAGGGAAGGCTCGTAAAAGGGACTGCGGCTTTCTCCTACAAACTGAAGCAGTCAGAGAGTGGTACCCTGATCACAGAAGTGGTGTCGCAGCAGGTGTATCAGATCTCACCACTCAGTGAACCTACCGGTGTTGCTGTCATGGAAGCAAGGTAGGTGGGACACAGACTTGCTTCACAAAGTGAGAATAATTATAGATTCCAGCAGTCCCTTTCCACCCCTAATTGAAGTGAAATGAGAATTGAGTTCCACAACAGTTGGGTAAAGCTGTGAACACTCATACTTGGGGTTTCTACACTCCTAAAAATTCAGTGAACTCTTCTTTATTTGTACTCTGATAAACTTGCCACTACAATTACATGGAAAAGAAGGAGAAAAGCTCTTTTGCTCACTTATACCGTAAGAATGCAACTTCACTACTCTGTGCTGAAAAAGGGCTAATTGATAGTGTCAGGAGGAAGATGGTGCATGTAGAAATAAGATCTCTGTTAATAACTCTCATTCAGAAGACAGCGGTTTAGCTCCTTGGAAACTATTTAATAGATAACTATTACAATAGTTATAATTATTATATTATTAATTATTATACCTGTAATAACTATTTAATAGATAACTCTGATACTATTTTGTTCGACTTAGGCTTTACCCGTTAGCAAACTGTAAGATTTTACTGTTATCAGAAAAACAATTAAACAATAAAACTGATACCATCACAGCATCACTGAACCAACAAATAGCCAAGGCAGACAGAGGAGGAGAGCTAATTCATTCCTCCCATGACACTTGTCTCTTGACAGACAACAACTCACCTTGCTTGAAGTGAGAAGCGAACGGGGGAGTGCCCCGGACATTTCCATGCAGAACTACGGAAGCCTTCGTTACCAGTTCCCATCGGTATTGCCACAGATGCCACTGCAGCTAATCAAGACGAAAAACCCCGAGCAAAGGGTATAGCATTTTTAGGTCTTCAAATTGCTTTCCTCATAAAAAAAAAAAAAGAAAGAGTAACGATCATAAATTCCAAACGATTTAATTATGTATGTGCACTCTCTGACTCTCTCTCTCTCATGTTTTGTAACAGATAGTAGAAACACTGCAACACATAGTCCAGAATAACCAGCAAGATTTCCACCACGATGTTCCATACAGATTCTTGGAGCTTGTCCAGCTCTGCCGGATTGCAAGTGCTGATACTCTTGAGTCCATCTGGAGACAATTTTCAGATAAACCCCGCTACAGGTATTTCATTGTATCAATTTATAAGAAATGTTTCCATTTTTGGAGAATTGAGAGCTAAAATTAAGGATTTATTTTTTTTATCCTGCTTGCAGGCGATGGCTGCTGAGTGCAGTTTCTGCTGCAGGCACTACAGAAGCACTCAAATTCATTAAGTCCAGAATTCGCAATGATGACATTAACTACCTTCAGACTCTTCTAAGTGTTTCTTTTGCTCTCCATTTAATGAAAGCTGATGAAGATACTGTTCCAATAGCAGCAGTGAGTGAATCTTTCCATGTTAATCTTTCCTATGTGATAACAAAAGGAATGATAATTACTGACAGCCTTTGATTATAAAGAACATTAGAGGCTGGATTTTCCCCTCATGTACACCAACTTTGTGCAAATGTTGAACCATGAATAACTTTTGGCACTACATACTTGAGAAGAGATGTGGTCCTGTGTCTTCATTTTGCCACATGGATATAAAAGCCATTCTCTCATAACAATTTCTGAGAGTGATTCCCATCTTATCTTGCTGAGATCATGTCATACCTTCTACAGACAAAACTTTGTCCGCTTCAATCTCTTACTTCTGAAACAAATGGTGATTTGTGTGTTATGTTATTTGAATAGCTCTTTTAACTGCAAACTGCTCCTATAGACTGTAAAGTGCTGCAAGTGAAAGTATTAGTGCAAACATCAAATATTTTGACATTATAATGAATTATTTATTCTGAAAAATCCCATCTCTAGTCAATATTTTTCTTCTCAAATAGGGAAAAAGAGGGTATGATGTAAGAATGCATCATTAACATAATTGAGTTACATGTTGTTCTAAGGATATTCTATTTATAGATTCATGTTTACCCATAATCTTTGTATTTTCAATGTTATGCTCAATTGAGAAAAATCAAAATGGTGCTATGTAAACTTTATATATATGTTTATTTATATTGAAACTAGTGGGGAATTAAGCTCCTATGTGAAACTTGAAAATAGAATGTCTGCAAGCTGATTTAATTTGTTAGGATGTGAACAATAGTAATTCTGAAACTGCTCCCCTCAGATAAGCTCCAATGATTTTCCTGCTCTGAAAGTTATGTCAAGCACTTTATTAAATACCAAATTATTTTTTTCTTTTTTTTTTCCCACAGGATTTAATGACCAGTTCTCGAATTCAGAAAAGTCCCATGCTTCAGCAAGTTGCCTGCTTGGGATACAGTTCTGTGGTCAATAGATACTGTTCTCAGATCCCAGCTTGTCCAAAAGAAGTTCTTCAGGTGGGTGGCTTGTTCTCAGGTTTTCTTAATAGCTTAGTAATGTTCATTACATTAGCTTAATTATTTTAAGATACAGTATAAAAATGGCAATTGGACTCAGAAATACACATTTCATAGGCCTCCTTCAGAATAAAGGCAATTAATCATTTTACTGATGTAGAAAATGGCTTCATCACTGAAACCACAGCTCTCACATTGTAAGGTAAAATCCTGAGTGAAGACATTACTGAGTAATTTTATTAAAACCAGTTAGTTTATTGCAATAGGCTTTTCAGTGGGTAAGGGGAACATTGTGGACAATCTATACACTAGGAAGATAAGACAGAAATGTGCTTTGCCTATAGCCCATCCATGACCTGGCAGATGAAGCGATCAGCAGGGGTCGTGAAGACAAAATGAAATTAGCTCTGAAGTGCATTGGTAACATGGGAGAACCAGCCAGCATCAAGCGCATCCTGAAGTTCCTGCCCGTATCTTCACCTGGTGCTTCTGATATCCCCACCCACATTCAGATTGATGCCATAATGGCCTTGAGAAAAATAGCTCGGAAGGACCCTAAAACAGTAAGTATGATCTGTCAGAGATTTCTTCACTTAGAGAATATGTACAGTAAATGGCAGTGAATTTAATGGTATCATGTTTCTGGAATTTGGATGTTTAAAAAAAAAAAAAGGATTATTTTTAAGAACAACACAATAGAATTTATATTTCAGCTGATGTTTTGTGCTAAACTGTAATAATTGTTATTCAGTAGGAAGCTTCCAGAAGGATATCAGCAGTGTTTCTTCAGTCATCTGTCATAACCATTTAAGTCCTGTGCTAGTTATATATGGTGGAAATTTAGCCACCTAAAAGTCAGACATATAATTTAACCTGCCTCGATAGTCAAGAGGAGAGAGAGACATGCTTTGTATTGACCTGCTAGGCAAAATGTCAACATTGCTCTGATTCTTTTAGACCCTTCCCTTGAGGTTGGATGAGTCACCACTGACCTCCCGCTGAGGTTGCTGGCACGGTGAGCGTAGGCAAGACTCCTGCCTTTCAGATGGCTTTAGATATAGGAGACAGCATCCACTCGGATGGTCTGTGGTGAGCTGCTGAAGCTCCCTTTTAAAAAGTGGTCTAAAATAGTGAAGCATGCTCACCAAATCAGTGGGATTCCTCCAAAGAATGGATCTATCTTGTTATCTACCACTGTTTCTTCCAAAGTTATTCACCAGTCTTTGAATGTCAATAATGCAAAAAGCTACACTGATGTCTTTTTGGTTGTGTTGGCTTGATCCAGTACATTGCTACACGGACATTTATTTCAGATTCAGTTCCTGCCCCTCTCCATGGGGTTGTTCCTCCATGGCCTCTTCAGTTTTCTTAATAAAATTATGTGGAACCATGCAGTAAAAAAGATCAGGAAACCTTTCTGTAGGACAATGCCCCCCTCTTCCATATTTCTTGTGAGTTACATGTGGATCCAGTCTGTCAAAAAAGTCTCAGTTATTGGTAATTTGAGACACTGTTTTCTCTCTGCAGGTGCAGGGATATCTCATTCAGATCCTTGCAGACCAGTCTCTTCCTCCCGAAGTGCGGATGATGGCTTGTGCTGTTATCTTTGAGACACGGCCTGCTCTTCCTTTAATAACAACGATAGCTAATGTGGCAATGAAGGAGAGCAATTTGCAAGTAGCCAGTTTTGTGTATTCCCACATGAAGGCTTTGTCGAAGAGCTCGTTGCCGTACATGTACAACATGTAAGTAGAGACAGGAACGAAGCAGGTGATCTTCTGCAAATAATAAGTGCTGTTACATTCCTGTTAGTGAGCGCTGCGTGTGCTGACAAACCGAACTCAGTTGATATTCTGACAGGCTGCAGCTTGTTTCAGGATATAGTTAACTTTCTCATTTTGTTTAGATCTTCAGCTTGCAACATCGCCCTTAAGCTGCTGGCCCCCAAATTGGACAGGATGAGCTACCGGTATAGCAAGGTCATGCACATTGGTGGTTATGCCGGTGAGTAAAAGCGTTTCAGTGACCAGAAAACTTTCACTTCGGTAATCCATTCTTAAGGGACATTTGGTCCTTTGGAGAAATACAGCATTCTGTGTTTCAATAAGAAATCTAATTAAATACGACAGTCACATATTTAAAAGTGCATGAGTATCCATTTATTAATTTGGGCCTAAACAGTCAAAAGGTATGTAATTATATATCCTAGAGTTGGCAATGGAAAAAGCTGCGGAAATACAATCTTGAATGAAAAGCAGAATGGTTACAAAAAAGACGTGTCTTTTGTTCACTTCTTCCATAGATAACTATAAAGTTGGTGCTGCTGGAGAAGTCTTTATTATGAACAGCCCAGGAACGATGTTCCCATCAGCAATAATTTCCAAGCTGATGGCATATACTGCAGGGTCAGTGGCTGATTTGGTGGAGGTAAATATTTACCTAAATCCATAATAAAACAAATTAAAATTAAAACTGACCACAAAGTTTTGTCTCTGTAAGTATGTTTCAGACTGCTCTTTCTCATGCTGTTTCGGTAGGTTGGTATCCGTGTGGAAGGCCTCACAGATGTCATCATGAAACGAAATATCCCGTTTGCTGAATATCCCACATACAAAAAGATAAAGGAGGTCGGAAAAGCGGTAGGTATTTTCAGTAATGTAATGTGTGTGTTATATAAAGGGGTATTTAGTGAGGCTTTTTGTACTAGTTAAGCCCTGTCTCAGAAAGTAAACTACCTGCCTAGCAGCGAGCTTGAGTGTTTCTGTGAAAGAGAGACCTGCAGTGGGACTGCAGGGGACATCACTCCTGGGAAGGTTGAGACAGCTCCTGCAAACCCTCACTCTGGCCCTGCAGAGGAGACGGGGGAGGCGGGCATCGCAGCACAGCGTGTGCCTCATGCCTGGCAGGCTTCCTCCCTCCCTTCATCTACCTCACTTAGTTTACAAGAATATACCTTTGTCTTGAAGAGAAAAGATGATTTGTTGCTGTGCTTTCAAACTAGGGTTAGTGGTACTAATGGCCCAGACCCTCTGTGTAAATATTACTGCATCAAATGCAAAACACTGGACAGGAGGCTATTTGTGGGCATCTCGATGACAGTGAGGAACTCTGAATTAGTGACACTGTGCTATTTAAAAAGCAGGAAAGAAATGCAAGCAGCAATGGAAAACTGCAGCTTGGTCAGTGATGGGTTTGATCACCTTGCTGAGTTACCATTTGCAAAGTGTTGCATTAAGGAACTTTGCTTGTTTCTTTCCGTGTTCCCTAGCTGCTGGGATGGAAGGAGCTGCCAACTGAAACCCCCTTGATATCAGCCTACTTGAAACTATTTGGCCAAGAGATAGCCTACATCAACATCAATAAGGAAGTCCTGCATCAGGCTATGAAGGTACCAGGGACCCCTACTTTTCTTTGCAAGATTCGACACCACTCTACTTTTATATCCCAACCTCTTGGATCTCTGTTTTACTGCAGACCGTGCTAGAACCTGCTGAGAGGAACGCAGCGATGAAGAGAATCGCCAGCCAAATCCGCAATGGCATTGCAGGGCAATGGACACAGCCGGTGTGGCTGGGAGAGCTGCGATACATCGTTCCTACCTGCACCGGTCTGCCGCTGGAGTACGGGTCATACACAACCGCTCTGGCACGTGCGGCGGTCAATGGTGAGTTGGGAAGTATGAGATCATCCCTGGGAGCTCTGAGCGAGGGATGAGAGGGCCAGGCTAAGTGAGGGGCTGGAGAAAGAAGTGGGAAAGCAGGAAGTTAGAAACAGAACTACTTTTTGTAGTGGAGGGGAGGTAGTGAAGATGTTTGAAGAGAAGCTGGACACAGCTGAGTTTTGCCTCACCTTTGAATTGATTGAAGAGAAAGAAGGTGAGGTGACAGTCTGGGAAACCAGAGAGTGGTCAAGCATTCAAGGCCAGAAAAAACAAGAGCTGCCTAGGGAGCTGATGCAGATGTGGGCAGAAGGAGGTGGCTCCTGAGAGATGCACACACAAGTTAAGCAGGATTCAATGGTGATTTAAACAGAATAAAATAGAAGACAATCAAAAGAGAATTACCAATAATTTTAGAGAAGGCAGGAAGAGAAGAGGGCTTGTGAAAAGAGACAGAGCTCTTTTTTAAAAGAATAAATATTCAAGTATGAATACTTATCAAGAAGTTAATTCAATGATCATACTGTTTGTTGTGAATTTTAATTTTGGCAAAACTGACCCATCCTTCTGCTGACACCCCATAAGGAATGAAGGGTGAAGTACATGCACTTGTGCTCTATAGAAGTCTCGTATGTGCCCACTCTTTGCTGCTCTTGTGTTTTGGTCTGTTAGTTTGTTTTAATAATATCTTTGAAACCCTGCCCCTGATTTTGTGGGTGTTTTTTATTTTTTGTTTGTTTGTTTAAAATAACATCCTTGTAGCCAAGTTGGGGAGGTATGGATTGGACGGATGGGCTACAAAGTGAGTGAAAGTTGTCTGGACTGCTGGTCTCCAAGAGTAGCCAGCAGATGAAAGTCCAATTAGTGGCTTGTTATGAGCAATGTCTCTCCAACGTTAACACTTGTTCACTGTCTTTTAACAATCTGAACTTCAGAAATTATGTCACCCTCAGCTAATTTGTGTCAATGGTGACATTGAATTGGTGGGAGCCGTCACTGCACTGGGGAGTTGGGCTGTCACCCCAGGGGACCCTGACAGGCTGGAGGGGATGGCCTGACAGAAGTGTGATGAAATTTGTCAAAGTCCTTCACCTCGGATGGAGTAACTCATGCAAGTGTACAGGCTGGGTATCACCCAGCCAGAAAGCAGCTTTGCAGAAAAGGGCCAGGAAGGCCTGGAGGACAAGCTGGTACATGAACCAGCAGCGTGCTCTTGTGGTGATGAAGGCCAACTGCATCATTGGCTGCAATAGCAAGAGCAGAGCTAGCATGAAAATGATTTTCCCCTCTATTTAGCACAGCTGAGGCTGCATCTGGAGTATAATGACCAGTTTGGGGTCTGCAGTACAAGAAAGATATTCACACTTGATGTGAGAAAAGATTGAAGAGCAGAGTTTTTTTAGCCTGGTTGCCCACCATCACTCTGTCTTCTGGCTCCTCGTGTTTCTGAAATTTTAATGTTATACTAATTAACAAACTTTCCATTTGGGTCAGCTCTTTATTTTCTTACTATATTTTTATTTCCATTTGCAATATTTTGCATCAGAACCTTTGCCTACAGAACAAGTTTTCTGTATGTTTTCAGTATTTTTCAGACTCATAAAAGATCTCAGGTACCCCAAAGTCTGTCCTGTTTTGCAGTCATATTTGTCGTATTAACAAAAAGATTACCTCTTCCTGAAAACTGTGTCTTGCTTAAATTCAAATCCTTTCTTTCACTTTTACCATGTCTAAATGTTGTTCTATTGTTTGCAGTTGATGGAAAGATGACTCCCCCTTTAACTGGAGATTTTAGGCCTTCCCAGTTGCTTGAATCCACCATGCAGATTCGGCCTGACATAAACCCAAGGTATGGCAGGTTTCTAGGTTTTTACATATGATGGAGGGTTTTTATGGAAAGACAGAAATGTTAAAAAAGAGCACCTTTCTTACATCTGGCCGTTCACTCTGTTTCAGCTTGTACGTACAGACAGTCGCAACAATGGGTGTCAACACAGAATACTTTCAACATGCTGTTGAGATTCGAGGCAAGGTCCTGACAAGAATGCCAATGAAGTTTGATGCCAAGATAGACATGAAACTGAAAAATATTAAGATTGAAACAAATCCATGCCATGAGGAAAATGAGATAGTGGTTGGAAGGTACAGTAGCATTGCTTCAGAATACTGCCTGTGCTGAAACCGTACAAAGTTCTATTCACTATTCACTGCCCTCCTACGGAGGTTTCTAAATAGGCAGAGTGGCTTTTCAGTGTGTAGTGGAATGTCTGAGATAAAGACCAAGGAAGAGAAACAGGGGAGCTAAAAGTCAAAAGCTACCTAAATTATTTAAGAATTTAATTTTTATTTTAATTTATTATTTTGTGGTACTAATTTTCATATGTTTATTATTTTATTGTCTTTTAGGGTTTTTAATTTTTATTTTTATATTAATGTCTTTCACATTTTGGAATTTTTAAAAATTTTATCCAGATTTTGAAAACTTCCTGTGATGTGAGGAACTGATGTTTGTCATGAACTCTTATTTTGCTTTAATAATATTTATGGTTATAGTTGCATATACAATTCCTATGTTCAAACACAGTATCTCTGTGTTGTCACATGATACTGACAGGGATGTATTTAACTTAATCCAAAGACAAGGAGCTGGAATAATTCACCATTTTTTGTACGTATCTCAACAGACATAAGGCTTTTGCTGTATCAAGAAATATAGGAGAACTAGGTGTTGAAAAGAGGACCTCAGTTCTCCCAGGAGATGCTTCATCAAATATTGTGGAAGAACCTTTCAAACCACCAGAGAGAGTTTCCAGCGAAGGTTTCACAATGGTAACCTATTCCTTTTTGCTTATATAGTAATATTTACCCTCTCCCTGATGCACATGGCTGCAGTTTTACTCTTGCCTATGATATGCTCCCAGTGGTACTCACATCCTCATCTCCAATGCAGCAAGGAGCTGACAGCATGCCAAGGAAACATGCCGATAGCTCTCAAGAGGATCTTCGCCATAGCACAGGAAGAAAAACTCATAAACGAGACATTTGCATCAAACTGCATCATCTTGGTTGTCAGCTCTGCTTTTCCAGAAGGTCACAAGATGCCAGTTTCCTGAAAAATACGTATTTGCACAGACTAATTGGAGAACATGAAGCTAAAATAGTCGTGATGCCAGGTAAAATACTGAGCCACGAGCCTTGTCATCTTAGGTTTGTCGGTGCTATTTGAAGCAGTATAACCTTCTAATGTGTGCAATTGGTGTGCAGTTCAAACAGATGCTGATATTGACAAAATTCAGCTGGAGATTCAGGCAGGATCCAGAGCAGCTTCCAAAATAATTCACGTGGTAAACTCAGAGTCTGAGGAAGAAGATGAGTCATCTCCATATGAGGACATTCAAGCTAAACTGAAGAAGATTCTAGGCATTGAAAATGTGTTCAAGGTAAGAGACTGAACATGGGAGGGGGGAATATTTTCCCATAAATGAAGCCAAGAATTTGCAGTTCAGTGTGGAAAGGCGGCATGGGAAAGCAAAGATGGAGCTAGTTTGGAAAGTGACAGTTCCAGGCCTGTCAGCCAGTGCCACATCTGGAGGGACTGATCCTACGGGGTGCATCCAGCTGGCACTGGTCCTCCGTGCTGGGCTGGATTTCATCTGGGCAGAGTGGATCTAAGGGAGTTCTGTAGCTTCTGCAGTGAGCGAGGCAGGGAAGTTGTTGTTCCTTGAAAGGCTGATGTGAGCAGCTTATCTGATGCTCAGAGAAGTTTTGCTCTGTAAATACAGAACCTGTATCGCCTCTCTTGCCACTTCTCTTTGAACTGTTTTTGCAGGTTGCAAATAAAACACAACACCAGAAGAAGCAGCCTTCTAAGAAAGGCAACACTATGCTAACAGAGCTTGGGGCAGACCCTGACGCAAAAAATCCCTCCAGCTCATCTTCTGCCTCCTCAGTGGTCTCCTCTTCTGCCTCATCATCTGCTGCTTCTCCTGATCATAAAAAGGCTGCAGATCAAAATGAGAATGAGCAAGTAAAGCAAGCGGGAGACAAAGATGCAAGCAGCAAGAGCAGAAGCAGTAGCAGTGGTGGCAGCAAGAGCAAGAGCAGTAAAAGCAGCAGCAGCAGTAAAAGCAGCAGCAGCAGTAAAAGCAGCGGCAGCAGTAAAAGCAGCAGCAGCAGCAGTAAAAGCAGCAGCGGCAGCAGTAAAAGCAGCAGCAGTAAAAGCGGCAGCAGCAAGAGCAGTAGCAGCAGCAGTAGTAGCAAGAGCAGCAGTAGCAGCAGCAGCAGCAGTAGTAGCAAGAGCAGCAGCAGCAGCAGTAGGAGCAAGAGCAGCAGTAGCAGCAGTAGTAGCAAGAGCAGCAGCAGTAGTAGCAAGAGCAGCAGTAGCAAAGGTAGCAGTAGGAGCAGCAGCAGCAGGAGTCACCATGGCCATGGGCATCATTCAGGACATCTGGAAGATGGTAGCAGCAGCAGCAGCAGCAGCAGCAGCAGCGACGGCAACAGATATTCCAAAATATGGGTAACTTTGTCAGTAAATTGACTGATGCTGCTAATGTCTGTAAATCACATTCCTGAAGGCAGCTGGCTTTGCATCATAAATCAGGAAAATATGAGCTGACACAGTAAATTTTAGCAACGTAAAATAGCAAAATTTATTCTGCAACACACCTGCAATCATTGGCTCAGATGTCTACTTCAAAGCATCTCAAAAGTTTCCACAAGTTCGTTGAAACTTTTGGTACAGGCAGGGAACCATTTTTTGCCAATTTACTGCTTCCTGTCAGTATACATTGCATGTTTCTGTCTTAATTTTGCTGTAGAAGCATTAATGCTTTATATAAACTACTTCAAATCTTGCATTATGTGCTTGTGACTAAGCATACAGAACTATGTCTGAATGATAATTAGTAAAATCTTTACTTAATTCCCAGTCCTCAGATTTCAATGTAATTGCAGCATTTCTTTTCTTCTGAGACTTTTCATCTTCTTGTTTTTATCATTTTCAAAGGACGATCATGAGATTTATCAGTATCGCTTTAGATCAGCGCATAGACAAGAGGTGAGATTTTCTTTCTTCAGTAAATTCAGTATGGAATATGTCACGAGTCAAATGGAAACCTTAAGGGCAACTTGTTGTCTTTGTTGAGGAAAATTACAGTGCTGGTAACATTTAGAACTCCAAATAAACTGTGGTGGTTCTTCTGAGATGCATAAAGACAGAGAGTTCTCCTTTGTGTCGTGCACATGATGCCATTTGTGGCTCTGCCAAGTAGCTGCAAAGCTCTGCCAAAGCAGTACACTGGACTGGCTTTGGTCACTTGGTTTCTTGGGTTGGAATCACTGTTGATACACACTGGGATGGTACTTTAGTTTAGCAGAATATTCTTACTAGGGCATGAGCCAGCCAGGAGCAGTGTACTTGATATTAGTGTTCCTCAAAAAGTAAAAAGTTCAATTGTGTGTGTCCATTCAGTTGATCCTTTCCATTCAATGTGTCCTCCAGTTGACCACGCTCTTCCAGAAGTATATTGAATCAGTTCTGATCTTTCATATTCAATCAAGAGGCTGGTTCAGTTTGACTTGCTCTGGTCCGTTGTTTTTTCACACAGGGAATTCTCATCTAGACATGTTACTTTTTTGCCTTTTCTGAAGGGTCAGATATGTTTGGGTAAACAAGATTTTTTCAGAGCTAGATCACATGTATTAAGCAGGACAAAGCATATTGCAAGTCATTGAGCTGCTCAGGGTTGGAATGCAAGTTTACCAACACCAAATGCCATGCCATAGAGCATTCTGCAGCACTGCCTGGTGCAATTTCTTGAGCACGATGTGTTTTCTTCTTGCAGTTCCCAAAAAGGAAGCTCCCAGCTGACCAACTTAGCAGCACATCCTCCTCTACCAGATCCAGTCGTGCCTCATCTCGAGCTGCTTCCCGGGTTAGTTGCATAATATTTAGGGTTTTTTGACAGCTTGGAAGAATGGCAGAGTGGCTGTGCATTTGCAGTAATTGTACAGCCGGGATAATGGGAAAAGAGAAATACTCTCAAGTCTCGGGTATCAATCAAGAGAGACATGCACCATAGTTCCCACACACACTTTCCTCTGCAGTGAGGCGAGGGTCCTTCTTACCTGCACCATGACCCTTCCCTCATGGGAGTCCCACCCAACAGATGCCTGCAGAGACTGATCTTGTGACCTCTGCGGCCAGCGGGGAAGTTGAGGTGCTGTAGTGCCAGTGCAAGGACGGTGGTGGTGGAGGCCGAGGCTAAGAGGAGCCTCAGCAGAAGGCAAGCTCCAGAGGTGACATGTAGCACCTTGGCCCCTCACCACCACCCAGTCTGATGAAGTGAAGCCTAGCGATGGAGTGAAGGAATTGCAGGCTATAGCATGCTTAAGGCGCTGCTGTCAAAGGGGGAGGTTCTTGATGTTGAAGAAAACGTCCTGGATGATATTTTGTGCGAAGGTGCTGTGCAAACACAAAACCTGCCTGCTCCACAGAACTCCCAGCTGAAGTGTGAGGTGAAAGCCAACAGACCAATGAGACAGGAGGACACTAGCTGGGGGATGTTATTGTGAGAAAGAGAGATGAATACAACTGACAGCTGATGTTGCTAGTCAAATTGAACCACTTTCATTCACAGGCAAATGTATAGGTATTAACATTGAAGCCCAAATCACATAGTCCTTACTGTATCCTAATGATATGAGTATTTCCATGGTATCAGCTGTAGCTCAGGAAATGGCACAAAGTTTGGCTCATAAAATTTAGTGCTAATATCCACCTGTGCATGCATAGGCACATGCACATTAAAGACATATGCATGAGAGTTTATAGGCATGTATATATACGTGGTACATATGCTGGTATATATTTGCAGTTCAGTTGCTTATTTTTCATTTGTCTATATAGATCTTGCATCTAAAATGTTCTATGGTAACTCTTTTATTTTTTTATTTTCTTATTCTTTGCATACTTTTTCCTCCTTCTTCTTAGCCTAAGTTTTTGGGAGATGTTAAAACACCAGTATTGGCTGTTTTCCTTCATCGCATTCGCAATGATAAGAAGACAGGAGGACTCCAGCTTGTGGTATATGCTGATATTGACTCCATCAGGCCCCGGGTGCAGGTATTTGTGTCAAACCTCACAGATTCAAGCAAGTGGAAGCTCTGTGCTGATGCTTCAGTCCTCAATGCTCACAAGGCAGTGGTAAGGCTCAAAAATGGTTATACACAGCTGTGTGCATCACAGGTAAACCATGTTCCATGCATTTAAAAATGGATTATTTCTCTCTCCATTAAAGGCTTACCTGAAATGGGGCCGGAATTGCCAGGACTACAAGATTTCGACTGAGCTAGTAACTGGGCGGTTTGCTGCCCACCCTGCTGTACAAGTGAAACTGGAGTGGCCTAAAGTTCCCTCGAGTGTCAGATCCATAGCAGACTGGTGAGGTTTCAGTCTTCAGTGGTACTTGTTCATGATATCGGTCAACTGAGAAAAATCAGTATCCACCCATGAGGTTCTAGTGGTTAAAGTACTGACTATTATTTTATTCTCTGGTCTATCTCAGTACTGCCTTTGGACATAAAAGCTGAGTAGGAGATCATAGCCATCCTATTGTAATGTACAGTAATTCTTTATACTGGATGTAATTACTGAAAACTGAGGAACAGATCCTTCTTTTCACTGAACATTAGATCAGTAAAGCAGAGAGTGGTCATGAGGACCTAACCAGTGATCCAAAAGACTCTGTAGCTACTTACACACAGATGCAAGACAACCTGGTTGCAATGTGTGCTGCTTTTTGCTTCTCAATTTCACCAGATCTTTCTGATTTGAATTTCTGAAGGTTTTACAAGTTTGTCCCTGGAGCTGCATTTATGCTGGGGTTCTCTGAAAAAATGGACAAGAATCCTTCTCGACAAGCCAGGGTGATCGTGGCTCTAACTTCTCCAAGGACATGTGATGTTGTTGTCAAGCTTCCTGATGTAATTGTGAAATATTATTATCACTCTCCTATTTTTTCCTAGTAGAAAAATGACTGTTGCATTTTAATTACAGTGAGCCAATTCTTAGAAAGAAAAATCAAGTAAGCAAGCATCAGTTTGGGTGCAAATGATGAAAATAACTTTTACTATTTTCAACCTTTTTATATTACATCCAAGAATATTCATACACTGATTTTGTTCATGGAAAAAGAGAGTGCCGTGGGTACTCATAATGATATGCATTTCCATCTCTAGTAACTCCATAAGTTTTCACCTGATCACCTTAGAAGGGGAGTAATTAATTCTCTCCCAAATAATATCTGAATGATGACCCACACCATGAGAGAAAACTGTAAGCAGAAGCAAAAGCTCATGGACAGTAAGTCAGATGAGCTGTGTTCACATAAAGTGTTTGTCAATTGAAGTAGAAGAAATTAAAATCAAATTCCAAATAGGAGAAAAAGCTGATCTCAGCTGTATGCTTTGAATACCTGGCACACGTGTATTTTGAACATGCTTTTGAATTCCTTTTCAGATGATCCTCTATGAAAAAGCCATGAGGCTTCCTCTGCCACTCCCTGTAGGTCCAAGGATACCAGCTTCAGAGCTGCAGCCTCCCATCTGGAATGTCTTTGCTGAAGCCCCCTCTGCAGTGCTCGAGAATTTGAAAGGTCAGGGTCTAATTGGGTTCAGAAGCACGTTGTCCTCAGTGCCCTGATTTACTTGAGCAACTTCTGAATTTTTCTGGGATTATTTGTCTCCAGTTCATTAGGCAATGTGCTGTAATAATGTGAGGATGGTTCAACTGCAAGGCAATATTGTGCATATAGTACAGAAATCATCAGCATTTTAAGGATCAAGATACCAATTATCTGAATTGATAAAATTTAAACTTTCTGGCAATTATTTTTTGTTAGATAGAGGAGTGTATTTTCCATGCCTTTTTTAGAATTTATGGGTGCTCAGAAGCCCAAAGCCCCTGTAATCCATACAAAAATATCACATTGTGGAAAAAATATAAAGCTAAAATTATATAGCACTAAAAATAAAATATGCCATTTAATGACTTTCTTTTATGGAAAAGCAAATACTCACTGGCATTTTATTTAACCAGCTCGCTGCTCCGTTTCCCACAACAAGATCACAACCTTTAATGATGTTCAGTTTAACTACACAATGCCAGCAAACTGCTACCACATCTTGGCTCAGGATTGCAGCTCTGACCTTAAGTTCCTGGTGATGATGAGGAATGCTGAAGAAGGCCTGAACCTGAAAGCAATCAACATCAAGCTTGGCAGTCAGTAAGTAACTCCTGCCAGATGCTGGGAGCGTGAGGGACCACATCATCCACATTTAACATGAGAGAAGCTTAGATCTGAGCTTTACTGCAATGGTTAGCAGGCCTTGGGATTTCAGCATTTCCCTTATTTCCTTTCCATGTATATTGAATGTGATGCTGACGATGTTCCCCTGCATCTTAGGTGACAAGAATACCCCTGATGTAATTTAAGTAGTTGAAATTAGCTTATGCTGTGATCAGTGATATTTAATGAGCAGGAAAATGCCTCTGTCGCTGTATGCGTGTGAATGGTATACAAACAGGCTATGAACACTCTTTTCCTCAACAGTGAAATTGATATGCACCCTGTGAACGGACAGGTGAAACTGCTGGTAGATGGGGTTGAAAGCCCCACCACGAATGTTTCATACATATCTGCTGGTAAGTGATGCAGCATCTGTTATTTCATTTTCACATGTGGCTTAGGAGAAAGGAAGAAAGAAAAAACTATCAAAGAAATTCCATCAGTTTGTATTCAATAGGTATTTCCACCTTTGATTGTAAGGTTAATATTTAAGAACATGTATTTTACTCACTTTCATAGGAACACTTAGAAAAACTGATTAGAGTGTGAAGCTCTTGAAGTGGACAAATTAAGCAAGATATAACTAACATGAAGATCCCTCCTTTTCATACATTACTGTAGCTCCTGCTGAGTTCCAAATTTGAGAAGTGTTTTGGTTATACTACAAAATCTTGCTTGATTGAAACTTTTTGAAGTAGAGTTTTTCTAAAACCACACTTGTGTATCAATGTTTTTCCTAATTTGATTTGTAGGTATAGATTTTGCTAGCATTCTGAAATATGCTAGAAATAATATATGGAGAACTGGATAAACAGCCTGCTTGCTTCTCTCAAAGCAGGAATAGATTATTTTCTGTGAAAGATAGGGAGAACTTTGTTTCCTTCTGTGCTGTGCAGTCAGGGGCTATATACAATGCAGGTATTTCCTGACTGTAGAGCTGTAGTACATGAATCAGGCTAAATATTGCTGAAATTGGGTTAGCATCTGCCAGTGCTGAGCTCCGTCCTATTTGTCACATACTTGGGAAGTGATAACTGTGCTAGAAATGGCTCTAGTGAGAGTCACGGTGTTCTTTGTATTTCCTCACTCCAATATAGCGTGCTCAGGGCCCTGTATATCTGCACAACTATACAGATATTACAGACAGCTGTGTAATAATTTCTAGAAATAAATATGAATGTGTTAATAACCCAAAGAAAAATGAGTAAATCTGTGATCGTTAAAACTATTTTCCAACTTTTTACAAACATCTGTTTTCTATACATACACGTTTCTACATCATTTTCCTGTATGTTTTGTTTCTTGAATAGAACAACTGAGGAATTTCAAGAAAAAGAACATTTTAGAAACATGACAGTTGCTATTTTCTTTCTTAAAGAAACTAGGTTGGGCCTGGTTTGGTTTTGGTTTTGCTTTGCTTTATTTTGTTTTCTTTCCAGGTGCTTCTCTGTGGATCCACAGTGAAAAGCAAGGGCTTGTACTTGTTGCTCCAGCCTATGGCATTGATAAACTGTACTTTGATGGATACACATTCAGGGTATAGTTCTTCCTCTTTGTATGCTTGGGTGTGGAGAAATTGCCATAGGATTCCCTTAAATCTGTATGTGTGAGTGCAAGAGCATAGAGTGGCAAAACCGAATCTGTGCCGGGCCCAAAAAACCCAAAAGGGAAGATGAAACTACTGGATTGCTCAGTCCTGCTCTTTATTTTTGAGTAGGAAAAGTGACCGACAAAAATACCTTATTCTTGCAGGACAGGTGTGCATTGGGAAACGGGCCTGTGAGTGTACACACACTGACCCAGCAGTGTATTGGCAAGAAAAATGAGTTTCCAGCTCCTGTCCACTGTTCTGGCAGCTGTATCATTCCTTAAATCAGCAAAAACGCAGCCATTCTTTTAAAGGCTGCACTAAAAACAGTATGAAAGGAAAATGTAAGAAATTGGTAAACCATACTGTATCTATCACCTATACTATGAAAATATCCATCAGACAAAAGCTTCAGCATATTAATAGTCTAGACTATTAATAACTTAACATACTAGACTGGCACAGCAGGTTTTAAAGGCTTTAGCAGTTAAAGACACTGCAGCACCACAGGAGTTTAGCATCTGACTGTCAGACCCTTTTGAATTCTTAGCAAGGAGATTTTAAATGTTTGTGCATTAACTTATACTGAAAGGGGCCTACACAGCAAAAATCTGCTCCATCGGTTGGCGTTTTTTTTAACTTGAAATGGCTCTGGGGTTTGTTTGTTTGTTTTTTTTTTTCTTGAAGATCCAAGTTGCTTTATGGATGGCAGGGAAAATGTGTGGCATATGTGGAAAATATGATGCAGAATGTGAAGAGGAATATCGGATGCCCAATGGATATCTAGCTAAAGATGCGGTGAGCTTTGGGCATTCTTGGATTTTGGAAGAAAAGCCTTGTACAGGAGGTATGCAAGCTCTAATAAATTTAATATAATATTCCTGCAGTTGTATAGAAAATGTAAAATTTGTTTAGAAAATGTAAAATCCATAAACATTTTGAAGAAGACATTTTAAAAGGGTTCATTATTATTATATTAGGTATAAAAAAATATTTTTCAGTTTAGAAAGGAATAAGAAATTACAAGTTAAACAAACAAGCCAAAAACTACAAGTCGGTTGAAATTAAATAACCAAGCTGAAACAAAACCTTTGTTTCAGTTTTGAAGTGTTTTAGAAGAAGATCAGAAAAAAATGTAAGAGGATAAATTCACACAGAAGGCTTTGATTTGAACTCAACAGCATTTTCCAGCCAGTATTTGATCCATCAAAAAATCAGTTGGGGATTAGTAATTATTTTACCTTGGCTGACCATCTGATTTTTGAACCGGTGCAACCTGTCAAGCAGAGCACTCAAGCGCATGAGCAGTTCCAGGGACCTAATTACATGGTTGAAATAAGAAAAGCTGTATTTTAAGTGTTTCAGTAGATTAGGATCTTATGGTGCGCTCAGCGCTCTCAGCTGAGGTTATGATGCAACAGCAAACCATAGTGCTACAAGGAGACCGGGCACGTTGCCTTTGTAAAGAAGATTTGTCCTGCTGGGAAGGACTTCCTCAGTCCCTGGAGATGGCTTCTACATGTTTAGCTGTACATCAACTGTTATTCTGCTCTAAGTTTGTAAAGAATAGTGGGCCTCAATCTTCCTTTAGATGGATATGGAGTCCATGTGCACGTGCACAATAGTATTCCCATGGCTGATAGTGACCACATACTGTGCTTCCATTTAACACATGGTGGAAACAGCTGGAATTTTACTGAATAAAGCTTATAGTCAGGAATAAATTGGGGTCCATTTAGCTTCTCACAGACTTGTAACTACTTGTCCTGGGAATCCAAAATGCAATCAGTATTACTGGCTGGCAGTAATGACTTTTGGTTTCTCTCTGCAGCAATATTTTTGTCAGAAATCCCTCCTTTATTTCCACTACTTACTATTCAACACTTTCAAATGTGGTTTTGCAGCTATTCAGTAAGCCAGTTCACTTTGAAAAATGTTAATTAGAAAGTACATCAGACTATGTTTCTACATGCTAATCTAGAAATAAACCAGTTGCATCTGAAATTAACCTTCTGTAACTCCATATTTACTTGGCTGATTTGAAAAGCTTATCAGTCAGTGATGCTGCTTTACTTATAATCAAAATACAGTTTTCATAGAGGAAAGTTGTTTGCAAATTGGCAGTGTTGGCAGATGGGTCCTTCTGGGGAGAACTGAAGGGTTTGAATGTAAGCAGGTAAACTGTCACCAATGATTGTGTTACAGCCTGCAAACTGCGACACTCCTTTGTGAAGCTTGAGAAGACAGTTCAGCTTGCGGGTGTCGAGTCCAAGTGCTATTCTACAGAGCCCGTGCTGCGCTGCATGAAAGGGTGCTCAGCCACCAAGACTACTCCAGTCACTGTTGGTTTCCACTGCCTGCCAGCTGGTAAGTAAACAGAAATCTTACTAAATAGGAGCTGCACAAAAGTCTAAATAGATTGTGCCTTGACTTGGTTATTCTACTAGAAGCGTATGAATAATCTAACATACCCACAGGTAGGGATGGTCTTACTGTGGTATTGACTGAAGACCTTCCCCTGTTCTCATTAATATGTAAAACTTTCTTTAGTGAGAGAGATGTTTTTTTGTTGTAATTTCACTACATTTTCTACTATACCAGAATTTAAAATCTAAACTGAACTCCCTTCGAGCTAACAAGGTGAGGGCAGGGTAACAGCACAGTCAGCATTGTGATTCAGCTGAAAACCTGTGTATTGCAGCCGGTGAGGATTCAGCCACATCAGATCACGTGCAGCACCCTGAAACGGGCATCCTCCCCTTGTATATTTTTATATATCAGTGCCTTTGGGCGTGATCCTATTTCACTGGGCTGATTTGGGCAATAGAAGGGCAGGTGTGGACGGGATTCCCACACACAGGTGCAGTGATGTAGGAGGATGTCTTTTTTACAGGTGTATTGTAGATTCTAAAATATTAGATTAGACAGATATAAGTTATATCATGATGGGTTCACGTCTGTTTTCCAAGTTTGTTTTTCCTCTAAGACCACAGTATCATTTCCTAAATGTATTATTAATAAAACTCTATATGGAAGTAGTAGTTTTCAAGGTTGAACTGGCTTATTAATTAAGTGGGCTTCCTGGAACATCTCTGCATGACTTAGACAAATATAACTATGTAAGCTAGTGAGGAGAAGCCAAGCCTGCTGTAATTAATGACTAGTGCATGGTAAATGCTGTACCTTGCAAAACTGCTTCTGAAGTATACTGTTTACTTTTCATTTTCTTGTTCCCCGTCAGACTCAGCTACCAGCCTGACGGACAAACAGACAAAGTTTGACCAGAAGTCAGAGGACATGCAGGACACTGTTGAGGCACACATAGCATGTTCTTGTGAGAACGAAGACTGCAGTGCATGAAGCTGTACTTTACAGCACAGGAGAAAACAGAAACACTTGAATGTTTTTATTATGTGGTGTAAGAAAACTCATCTTAAGGAATAATAGGGATACTAGATTAAGTGTTTAAGGGCATGTGGAATCTTCCCAAGTAATGTAAAGTATTAAACTTTATTATTGTAGAAACTGTTATGATTGTCCATAAATATCTGATTTCATAATAAATCCATGCATGGAAAAAATTGTGAAGCTTCCTTATTTCACTGGTTATGGAAAGAGGAGGCTTATGTTGCTTCTCCTCACCCCCTATTTCATAGACTTCTTGAGTCTGTGACCGTCTTTTGTGCACCAGGCACGTGTCTGTGTTGGGCCCCATGGGGGATATGGGTTGGGTAGCTGTGGTACCACGCTTGCTTCCCCCAGTGCTTTCCTCTCTGGTGCTGGGATCCTACACACCTGGAGCAGGAACTGATCACCTCTGTGTGATGCAGCAGCCTCTGCAGCAGCAACACAGACGTGGTGTCCTGCAATAACTACTTGACGGGCCAGTGCTGCCGCAGGGAACGGCAAGATCAGGGAATAAGCCTGAACGTCATGCCACTGGACAAGGCTGCTCTGAGGGACACAAGAACATGTCATGTTCCTGATGCACCACATGAGAAGCTAGTGGGAACCAGGGGTTTTTGAACAGGACGTGGTGGACTTACCCAAGCACAGCACCTGCCAAAGGGTCCCAAGAAGAGCCAGACCTTCGCACTTTGGGTGAGCTGTCCCAGCCTCTCTGCCCAGCACGAGCCCTCGCTGTGGCCACCATCAGCGGGTGGGCTCTGCCTCCTGCCTACCTGCTGCAGGTCTGCATGGGCATGGTTAGGGATGTGCTCATCTGCCATTAGCGCTGGAGCCCAAAGGATTCCAGCGGACCTGGAAGATGTTTTCTGGTTTTCCCTAAGGCTGTGCTTGCAGGCTGAGTATGCACATCAGGTGAATTTGTTTTTCATAGAATTGCCTTAGGAGATGGTGTAGACATAACCATCAATGCTAATGAGCTTGTTGGCATCCCGAGTTTTGCAGAAATTTCAATAGAAATGTTATTGTTTT
This sequence comes from Limosa lapponica baueri, assembly GCA_002844005.1. Taxonomy (NCBI): domain Eukaryota; kingdom Metazoa; phylum Chordata; class Aves; order Charadriiformes; family Scolopacidae; genus Limosa; species Limosa lapponica. Next base: position 720,533 of record KZ505655.1, read on the forward strand.
TTCTTAAGTTTATCTGCCTTAATTCATCAGCGTTCTCCCAATTGATACACATACATGCAAGCATTTTTATTACTGAATGAACACGCATTCATTTTTTCTATTGAAGTTTGTTAATGCAAAGCAGAATGTGATCCTACCAAATTTTTACAAATGTAGATCTTCAGTAAATTAATTAAAAGAGAAGCAAGTTATTTGGCTCAAAAAATCAGTACAAACCAATGAAGAAAAATGGCACTTACCTATGACCTTGTGGGGCAGAGAGGTAATCACTGGCTAGTTTATGAAACCACTTGACAACATTCTGTAAAAATTGTGTCGTTTGTCTTTCCCCAGCAGCTTCCATGGATGCATGTATGTGATCTTTATAGTTTGAAAAGTTAATGTCCTTAGCACCAAAAAGAGTATGTTTGAAAGACAGGTGTAAATATGCAGTTACATACAGTTTAAATGCTGTCAGGGTACCTTCTGCTGCAATTTGATGGGGAGCTGGCAGCAGGCAGTGTTTGGACACTACCCAGCAGCAGCAGCAAAGCAGTGAGCTGGTGGGTTTGCTGCTTGCCTGGAAGTCACACGGAGCAGTGATAGGAAGCACAGGCTTCCCAGGTAACCCCTGAGGCCGAATCCAGCAGAAGCCGGGGCTTTGCATGACCGCCAGGGCTGAGCTCCACAGCAGGCTCTGGCATGAGCTCCCAGCTCTGGTGGGGCCAGCTCCTGGGTTCCTCTCTTCTCAGCCTACTAGGCCTGGAACATGGGTTTGGAGATGACCCTACTCTTCCATCCTCCGTGCTCAGGTGTGAAGGCTGTCATGAGCTCAGCAGTAACGCCCCAGCAGGAGACCCACAGGTGAGCATCCCCCAACCACCATGGCAGCCAGAGCACCTGTGAGACTGTGGGGGGATGTGGGCTGTGGGTGTCCACCTCAAAAAGGGCTGCAGTGAGGTCTGAGCCAGCCCCTGCCCCTCTCCCTCACTGCCATTGTGGAAAGAGCTGAGCACAGCTCAAAGGCAATGCTCTCCAGGGCAGGCCCTGGGCACAGCAACGTTGTTCGTCACCCTCACAATTTTCTTAGGCATTTTTTCTTTCCTTTCTCTTTTTAATTCAGGTTCCATCCTTTGGAGAAATATGAAGCATGAAGGGTCTGTGAGTGTGTGAGGGGACAGGCTGGGCATTGAAATCGTTCTTGACATATTGAAGAAATGATCTAGAAAATAAGAGGGTTCAGTTCTATAAAGAAACCCCCAAAGGTGAAGTCCTCACCAACAGGTTTTGCCTTCGCCTGGAGCAGAAGTATGGATGATGCCACCCTGTGGCAGTGGCATGGCTGGGGTGACCAGGGATGCAACACTTGCTGCCCAAAGCAGTGGGGATGGGGGTGAGACCCTGCAAGCCTTTGGTTGGGGGTTTTGGGGAGACCCTGCCCTTACAGCTGGGCACAGCCCGTAGAGTCCCCAGGGAGGACTATTATTTTGAGGAGTATTGCAGTTCGTGGTGTTTTAGCAATACAGTGCTATAATTTTGAGACACTGAATACAAGCATTGCTGCATTTAACCTGTCATCACAGCAGGGCTCTTCTGCTTGCACTGCCACTGACTCCAATTCCTTGCTGCCCACAAGGTGGTTTACTGGTTGGTTTTTTGTTGTTGGTTTTTTTTTTTTAAATCTATGCAGCTGCATATAGTTATGCCATAATATATTTGCTTTTGAGCCTCAGTTACCAATCACCAGTAACTCAGTGACTCAAATCCTTTAGCTACATTTACCATTTACCAAATCTCCAAAGACACAACACAACTCACTAGTGACTGGATTCGCTCTGCTGTAATGTCCCATCAATTTTACAAGGGAAAGGGTTAAACCAAACAGGACCAAAATATAGTGCCAGTAAAAACACAGTGAAATATTTCTCATGCTTCAAAATTATTTTTTTTTGTTTTTACACTACAGATACAATTTTTGATCTAGGAACAAAATCCATAGTTTGGCAGACATTATAAATTATATCCCACCTGCTAATTATAAAAAAAGTCAGCTAAAGAGCATTATGAAAACTAAACTGCCTTGGATAGGAGCCACTGTTCTGTTGCTGAGAAACTGAATCCAGTCCCTTCCCACAGTGAGCTGGGCAGCAGCTTCGGTTGCCCACTCATGGAGGAGAAGGTTGGTGGGCAAACAGTGGCCATGCGTCACCAACATGAATCCCTCAGTCCTGGGGCTGCCGTAACCCTCCTTGCGCCTGCTGCTGACGGGAACGGTGCAGGTGGCTCTGTATGCTCCAGCTGAGCCCAGCTCCATGCCCTGGCAGTGGGGGACCAGGGGACCCAGGGACCAGGTCAAACCCTGGAACCAAGAGCAGCCTGAGGGACCTGTGGGGCTGCCTCCAAATTGCGGGCTGAAAATTGCCACCCCTTGTTGCAAGATGTGAAATGAGTTTGGGTGAATCACACTTTGCAGACCTTTGTAAACCAAGAGGTTTGTGTCTGTAACACCCATCAGCCTCATCCATCTTGCCTTGCGGGGGCAACCCACGCCCCTCCATGGCTAACCACGCTGGAGAAAGGGGCTGACGTGTTAGTCCTGTAAGAGAAGGCAGGTGAGGGAAGCATGACCATCAGTGGCATTTAGCCATGGCCTTTGTGACAAGAACGGGAGGTTTGTGTTACTGGGTGAAGTCCCTGTCCCCAGAGAACAGGAGTGTGGGTGACAGCCTGCCCGGCTCGCAGCAGGGCGGGTATCAGCACGGTGTCACAGGAGGGCTGCCCCAGGGCTTTGCACAATCCTGCCGGGGCACTATCAGTTAGATAAGCTGTGGGCATTATGGTCAGGTCAGGATAACCTGGGCAAAGTCAGCACAGACTGCAATAGCACCATGTGCTGCCAGTGAATAAGGAAAATAAGTAGTTTTTCTTACAGGATAGATATTTTGGCTTTAACTATATTTTAATACTTTTAAGCACTTGGTTCAAAAATTACTTTTAGTGCATTCAGTTGGTGAAGCGAGAACAAAAGTAGTTGTGATGGTTTTGGCAATAATATCCAGCGCCTTGTCCCCAGCCCCCTCTCCCTCAAAGGGTTTGAGTGGTTGATAAAAAGTTGATAACTCAACAAAATTCACTGTGCCTGTTAATAATTCTTCTATAAAAGCCGCACAATTTCCCCTGCAGCCTTCAGTCGCTTTTAGCATGAGGGGACTCATCCTGGCCCTGGTGCTCGCCCTTGTGGGTAAGTCAAAGCTTTACCAGCACTGCTGAACTGTGATGGCCACTGGGGTCCTGAGCAAACTGCATCTCCTTGGGGCCTTTCAGGGATATTTACAGCTCAGTGTGCTGAAGCCCTTGTACGACTTTGGCTGTAAACTGTTAGATTTCTGTGCCTAAGCTTAGCAGCTGCTAGCGAGGGGGGCTGGCACGGGCTTGGTGTCCTGGGGGTTTGGGGTGCACCCTGGGAGCCCATTACTGGTTATTTGCCAACCTTTAGCACACTGAGTAAATGAATAATAAATGTAAAGTGCCTACAGACATGAGGGGGTTTCTGACACATCCTTTTCTTTCCTCCCACGCAGGGGGCCAGAAGCAGGATCTCGGTAAGTGCGCTCCGGCCCCAGCAAGCGGCTCCCACGCTGCCCTCCCCTACGGCCGTGCCTTGCCCACTGCTCGCACCCAGTTTTTGGCAGTAGCAGCCTCACCTTTCTTTGCTGGGATCATTCTCGTGAGTAACATCACAACAGTCATAGCAAAGGCAGTGTTTCTGTTACATTTTATTTTTCAATAGAGCCAGTTTTTCATACCGGCAAGACCTACCTGTATGGCTACGAGAGCTTCATCCTGCATGGGCTGCCCGGCAGAGGCCTGGCGATGGCGGGGGTGAGGCTCACCTGCAAGCTGGAGATCAGCCACGTGTCTCAAAGCGACCACCTTCTCCAGGTAAACCACCATGGGGACGGGAACCCCGTCACTCACCCACATTATGAGGCTATAGATGTTCAGTTTATGCCTCCAGGCTGGTAAAATAAATGACAGTAAGATGTAGAGCACACACACAGGCTTAAGACCCTTCCCAGTGCCAAGATGACACTGTAAGCCCAATGTCAGACCAAGCAGCTTCGTTCGGGCAGTGATGATTTCCCCAGCATGGGCAGGGATGGGCACTGAGCTTTGCACCCTGTACCCCTGAGCTGTGTTAGGGGAGAGCCGACGGCACCACTGGAGTGTTTGCAGCTGTAGCCAAACTGGTTTGGGTTATGGGTAGTGAATTACAGAAAGTGCCACAGGCTTCCTTGCAGCCTGAACATCTGCGGGAGGGAGCCAGAACTGCTCCAGCTCTGTTGCCCTCAGTACTTGAGCCCCCTTGACTAAAGCTGCCTTAGGTTCATCTCCATGCAGAAATATGGCAGCCAGCTGCTCTCAAGAAATGTCCTTAAGAGATTTTTGCTAAGGCGATGCTAAGCTTGAGTATAAAAATGGGAATTCAAACATGAAATGTCCATATTTTTCAACCTGGTCGATAGCCTAAGAAAAGCTCAGCACCTGAATTCAGGTATCACATAAGAAAGTCCCATCTGTCTTCTTTATCTTCCTTTGGATATTCTTCACATAGACATTAATTCAAATGTGAAGAATTCTAATGGTAATGCTTGTTCTTGGCATAATGATACCAGATCTGGAAGCGAAAAGATTAAACCAAACAGCTTAAAATACTGGCATGAAATGAAAGACCACAGAAAAGAGATCTAGGAGACACCACGTGGGGAGGAAGCTGTAAGAGGGCACTTAGCATTCATCCTAGGAGTTTACTTAATCTGTAATCCTGTGCATATATTACTGAAACAGTGTGAAGGAATACTATTATCAAACTTTACACGCTGCAGCAATTGCAGGCTCTGTGTAACCTCACTAGAGCTGCTATAACTTTAGCAATTGTAAACAGTAGTCTTGAGTAGGATTTAGTTGGAGAAAACGTGACCAGAGGCAAGCCACCCTTGCAACATTGATTATCAATGCCTAAAATAAAACAGAGCACTAAACCCACACCATTTCCCTCTATGCAGGAACATGTACTTTTACGTACAAGGGTGGGAGGTGTGCGTGTATGTGTATGTAACTACGTATGTATGTGCATGCAGGCACGCATTTCCCACTAGGTAGCAGTCAAGGACTTGTGTGCAAGCTTTACAGCTTGATAAGCTCAAAATGATGACAGCCGCTTCCAAAGAAAGAAACGTCAGCTCCCACTGAGCCAACTCCCGTGCAAGGTCCTGCAGTCATCTCTGCTTCCCCATCAGCTGTGCCGCGGCTTTGGTGCTCTGGGATGTGCTGGATCTGGAGCAACAGCCAAAATAGCCCCCATGTCTTTAGGCAGGCAGCTCGAGCAATGGCTTGGCTGCCTTGCAGACTGAAGGGAGATCTCACTGGACATCTGGGGAAAATGGGAGAGTATCCTTTCTATACAGATTCCTGGCAGCCAGTGTTTCACTCACCCAGAACGCTTCACCAGACCTGCTGAAGTTTTGAATGCTGCTTGCACAATTTCACTTTTCTGGCAGAAATTCTTCATGGAAATTGCATTTTCAAAGATGCTAAATTTTTAAGCCCAGCACAGGAGTCCAAGGAGGAAAATGTTTCCTGTGGTACTGGACAAATGGCTTGTGTCCAGCCATGGACTGGAAGTGCCCAGCTTCCTTGTTACTGCACTATTTCAAACTGATGGTGAACAGGATGAATGTTTTCCTAATTTTGTTCACAGATCCGATCACCAAAGCTGGAGGAATTCAATGGTTTCTGGCCCACGGACCCCTTCACTCCATCTTCGAGACTCACAGACACCATTGCTGCATGCCTCAGCCAAGCCTTTAAGTTTGAATACACTGAGGGGAGGGTTGGAAGTATTTTCGCCCCTGAGGACTGTCCCATCCTGTGCACTAACCTAGTGAGAGGGATTCTGAACATGATGCAGATAACCATCAAAAAGTCACAAAATGTGTATGAACTACAGGAGGTTTGTTCTTTCCATTCTGATTTTACTTTTATCCTCATTTTACTGTTATGTAGTAACTTGCCTGTACACAGACTTCCCAGGCAATTTTCTTTGACCTATTTATTGCTGTTTCAGCTGGAAAGTTCATTGTGTTTAATCAATATTCACAGGCTGGGATTGAAGGCATCTGTCAAACCAGATACATTATCCAGGATGACAGCAAGAATAACCGTGCCACCATTTCCAAAAGCAAGGACCTGACCAACTGCCAGGAGAAAGCAGTGAAGAACATGGGAATGGCATACATCCGCCCCTGCCCCACCTGTCCCCTGGTACGAGCAGCACGGAGCCCTAATGCCACGCTCGGGCATAAGCCACTGCTAAACACTCACGTATCACACTGATTCTAGTAGGGATTTTGGCTCATCTGTGCTAATTAACTTCCACCTGTTCTTATTTCTGAGTGAGTCTCTTTGCACTTCTAGAAAGTCAGAAACATCAAGGGCACGGTGATGTTCACTTACAAGATGAAGTATGATGACAGTGGGGCCTTGATGACATCTGCTACATCCAAGCAGGTGTACCAGGTCTCTCCCTTCAATGAACCCAACGGGGCAGCAGTCATGGAGGCAAGGTAGGCACTGTGCGTGTCCTTAGCATAGCTGTGATGATTATCAGAGACGGAAGGAGATGTCTAAAACTTATTAACTGTTGATTTGAGAGTTAACAACAAGCATCTAGCCTGTGGCCTGCAAAGGGCCAAGGCACCGTACATTCTTCAGGATGCCCTGCTAGGTACCACGTCCTGCCATTTGGGGGTTTTGCTGGACCAACAATCGGACCGGGACCTAACATCCTGAACCATTTGTCCAACCTCTCAGAGACTTTGGCAAACTCTAATGAAACCTCTTGCCAGTCCTGTGACATTTCCAGATAATCCTGAGCAATGCATAAACGGAGAAGTGCAGGACTCACTTGTGCTCAATGCAATGGTCCTGCTGGGCACCCCTCAGTCTGCTCCAACCACTGCACGTGTCCTCCACGCACGCAATGTGGTTAAAGGCTGCTGATGCATTTCCTTCTTTCCCTTGAAGACAAGAACTGTCTTTGGTCGACATTAAAAGGACTCCCATCAGTGCACCAAAATCTCAGCTGCAAAACCAGGGGAGTCTTCGTTATCATTTCTCAGGAGAGCTACTCCAGATGCCAATTCCTCTAATAAGGATTAGAAATCCAGATTTACAGGTATTAGAGGCTTACTTTTCATATTCATTATTTATAAGGTTAGCAGATTATCACGTAATTATTTTAGACGTGGATGCTTCCAACTGTCTGTTTTTTCCCACAGTTAGCAGAAACACTGCGGCAATTAGTTCAGAATAATGAGGAAGCAGCCACCAAAGAAGCTTCAATGAAGTTCTTACGAATGGTCCAGCTTTTTCGTATAGTGACCCTTGATCAAATTGAGTCTTTGTGGGTGCAGTTTGCCAACGACCTTCCCTACAGGTAACTGTACTGCCTTCAGCCAGGATTTCCGATCAGAGGCATACTGGGCAATGGGGATAATGAATCCTCCTCTCCCTGGCAGGCACTGGTTCCTGAGTGCCATCTGTGCTGCTGGAGCTACTGACACATTCAGATTCCTGAAGCAAAAAATTCATGATGAGAAGCTGAACATCTGGGAAGCAGCTGCCACTCTCCCTCTCGCGTTCCATTTCGTTACACCCAACAAGCAAACCCTAGAAATTGCCTCAGTGAGTACAGATCATTCTTCCTTCTATTTCCCTTACACTCCCTTTTAAAGGGGAATTCACAGCATTATAAATGAAAGATGCAACATATTTCCTTCTAAATTTGTAAAATGCAAGGTGTTAACAAAAATGGGAATACTTTAGAAAATGTTTCCAAACACTTGATGCCAAAATTTTTAATGGCTTTGATATTTGCTATTACATCCCACAAATCCTAAGAAAATTGCTATTGATTTCTTTTTGACAAAATAAAAATTAAAAAAAAAGTAGAACTCAAGAAAATAATATAATGTAAGCAAAATCTAAGGTACGTACAGTATAACTGGAGTGAGTCCATTTACTTTTATTGTAGCTGAACGACGAGCATTAGATTTAACTTCTGAAAATATTTAGGAAAAATCCAAAGAAATTCCATCTATTTATTTTTCAAATGTAATTTCCACTAAATACCAGCTCTAGTTACTAGAAACATTAAAGACTGCTACTTTTTCTGCAGACTTTTCTGACCTGTCCCCAAATCCAGAAAGCACCAATGCTTCGAATAATTGTTTACCTGGGATATGGTAGCATGGTAAATAAATACTGTGCTCAGACTTCACTTTGTCCAAATGAACTTCTTCAGGTAGGTGGCTCTCATTTCTTATTCATAAGGGGTGAAGAAATTTGTAAAATGCCTCTAATTTAGCTCTCACAATGCTGGCAATTAGGTAACTCGCTGTTTACATGCCTCACTCTTAGCTGTGATTGCCTGCAAAATTGCAAAGGGAGAACGAAACACTGAGCTGATGCCTTTGAAAAATCTGGTCTTAACAGTTCAGAATTTCAAATGTAAGTGGTAGAAGCCCATGGGCATAATGGATCCTGTAAACAACCTGAAACTGAGTTTAGGTATGACAAATTTCAGATTAAAGCAAAGTGGTTGTGATTCTTCTCTCTACTTTTACATCAGGTAGCATGTACTTTAAAAAATCTATTAAAAAGGCACTAAAGTGTGAACATAAGCAAAGCTCTAGATATGTCATAGGTTAGGGCTTCCAAAGAGGCCCTGCTACATAATTACATATCACTGTCAGAAATATTCAGGACTTTGTCCTCGGACTATGTAGCTCTGGCCCCTTTCTCAGAAGGGCCACAGCACTGAGACGGGCTGCTGATGTTTGATGTGTGTTTAAATCTTCCGAAAAAGAGTGAAACAAAGCCAAACGACCAGAAGGGTAATTTGTCTCTTCAGAACAGCAAAACTGTTTAAGTAAACTTGCTATCACTAGAGGAAGTGAAAAATATGCAAGTGTAATCCTGCAGCTGTGCAGACCCTGGGGGCTGCAGGCTGGCAGGGCTGGTGGAGGTGCCCCAGGGAACCACTGAACCCAGTGTCAGATCGGGGCTGCTCTTGGTGCAGGCATCCACCTGGGATTATCTCCTACACTCGGCCTCAGGTCCAACTTAAAATCAATTACAACACGGTGTAAGGAGAAAACCAAGTTTGCCTGTATGTTTGACATTTGGGATCCTGATAATGATGGTGATATTTTTCCTGGGAGAAAAACCTGAACAGCTTTACTCAGGGCTCTGCCCTGAGTTGTTTTGCTTGCTATGGCAATGTGTATTTTTATGCATTATTACAAGATTGTTACCTGATAAAACGAACACAGTCTGTTGTGTTTTCAGCCACTCCACGACCTTGCTACTGAAGCCACCAGCAAAGGTGATGCCAAAGACATGGCCTTGGCCCTGAAAGCCATCGGCAATGCAGGAGAGCCAGCCAGTATCAAACGCATCCTGAAGTTTTTGCCAACATTTTCCCCGGCTGCAGTTTCATTACCAAACAGAATTCATGTTGATGCCGTGTTGGCCTTGAGGAAAATTGCCAGAAAAGACCCTGCAAAAGTAAATGAAAGTCGTATTTAAAAAATGTCTTAGTATGATTTGGGTTGACTTAGTGATTCAGGAATAATAAAGCCACCAGGTAATGTTAGCAACTCTGGGCAGATTTCTCAGTTACTGTCTTCCTCTTGTCCTGCAAATTCCTGACATCACCCTGTCCTTGTTGATACCCTGGGAAAGAGGTTGCTTTGGTCACTGTAACACAGGGCCCATTACTAATGGCTGTTCCTTCCAGGCCTCTTCACTGTGCACCCAGCAATATCTTGATTTTCAGTGACAGGTCCCACGCTCAAGTCTCTCGTTTGGGTTTTGTTTCTCCATTCACTGGAGATCACACATACATGTTTTAGGAACCACTTCTCGCTGAGAAGTTATGAGGTACTTACAGGTTGTATCTTCTTTCTCTAGGTAAGGGAGATCTCCCTTCAGGTCTTTATGGACAACACACTGGCTCCTAACATCCGAATGGTGGCTTGTGTTGTCCTCTTCGAAACTAAGCCTGCTCTTCCAACTGTAACAGCTATGGCCAGCTCAATGCTGATGGAGCCCAGCTTACAGGTAGCCAGTTTCACGTACTCACACATGAAGGCTTTGGCAGTAGGCAGGATCCCACAGCTCTATAATCTGTAAGTAGAGGAAGAAGTACGCTTTTTAGTAGCAAATGGTAATTTTTTTTTCTTGCAGTTTTCTAAGAATTTGGTCACAGTTGACTATCTTCATATGACTTTAACTCTTTATTACTCAGATCTGCTGCTTGCAACATTGCCATTAAACTACTGAGCCCCAGACTTGACAGGCTGAGCTACCGTTACAGCAAGGTCATGCATGTTGGTGATTATTCCTGTGAGTACCAGGTGTCCTGCTCACTGCTTCAGCTTGCATAGCCAAAGGCCTCTGTTTCCTTCCATGATTTTAATCCAAAATCCAATCATGGGCTGTGAGATTAGGGCACTCTTGAAATAGAAAAAGCACAAGAGCCTTTCTAAGATGCAAAATGCCCTGAGGGTGTTCTACTGCTCTCTGGGTATCTCCTGGGGAAAGCAGTGCCTGCACATGGATTTAGGCCTCCTTCTTCAGTCACTGTGGCTGTGTTGACTCTGCACTAGAACAAAGCTCTCCTCTTGAAGTTGCAAACTTGAGGACCTGTGGGGCTGAATCCTGTCAGAACCCCTTGTGATCTACCACAGCATGTACCTGAGGTGGTTTACATGCACCAGACACCTCGGAGACCCTAACCAAAATATCTGCTGCTTTTTATTCCTGTAATAGTGGAGTATCAGGCTGGTGCCATTTGGAGGGTCTACCTAATGAACAGTCCCAGCACCATGTTTCCATCTGATATAATCACAAAAGTAAGAGGATATTATGCAAATACTGCAACGGATATTATTGAGGTAAGTATTTAATTAAAACAGCTAGCTAGATCCAAGCCAGCTACAGATAGTTTCACTTGTTAAGCCATTTGGACTGTGATGTAGTGTTTAACTCCATCTCTGTCTGTAAAGGCAGATGTGGAAGAGAAAACTTAGATAATGATTATGATTTTACTTGGGCTTCTTCTTTTATTTGGGCTTCTTGGCACATACATTCATCGATGAACGCATTCAGTATAGGCATGAAAATCTAGGAGAGCGGAGGAAAGCTTACACAGCAGAACATTCATCTGCCTACCTAAAGTTGCATGGCATCTAGGGTATTTTGCATAAGTACAGGGAAATAGCATCTGAAATTAAATTTCAGCCAGCAGTGCAGCCAAGGCAGCATGAAGCTCCATGTAACAGCATGCAGGCTTCTTGGGCAAGCTTTGCAGCCTGGGATGAGAACTGCGCTGCCCTAAAATTATCCCTGCTGATTAATTCAAAGCTGGCTCAGCACGTCCTCAGCATCCGCAGCTGTAGCCCGCAGTCATCTGCCAGGTAGACATAGCCTTATAAGTGCAATGGCATCATGCAGTATGCATTTAGAGCGGCCTCAGTGAGTGTGATACTAAGTCCAAAGGTTTTCCTGGGCTTTCTTGTACTTGGGCTGTGACACCTGACTCTGTTTCCTACAGGTGGCTCTCCGGTCACAAAGCCTAACTGAGCTTATCAGGAAGAAAAATATTCCCTTTGCCGAGTATGATACATACAAGACACTGAAGGAACTCAGTAAAACGGTATGTCTCTGTGGGCCCTTCTGACCTGCTTGTAATACACAGTTCCTGCCAGCACCGGGGTTGCATCACCCACCCACCGAGCCGTCCCTTTGATGTTTCAGTGAGAAAGGAGTCAGTCATCCTGTTTGGTCATGGAAAGATGTCCTTATATCGTATTTTCACTGTCAACAGATGTTAACTTTTCATTCAACATGTGTCAGCCCTTAATGTACAGTACAAAAGGTGATGATGATACTGGTAGCCAAAATTCATGTGTTTTAAAGTGTATGTTAAAACACAGTAAGCGGTTGCACTTCTCTTTTAAAATGGTTCTTGAATAAGAGTTTTGTCTATGAGTCCTTAGGTGTCACCTACTGCTTAGAGCAGCAGAAATTATCAATTCCTCACCTCATCCCTTACATGGGAAAATTCCCACTGAAGTCTTATGCAACATAAGAAAGGCCACATTGGTTCAGACCTGTAAGATGACTATTAGTTTTTGGCTAAGGAACCATAGTTAGAGTGCTTCAGATGGGATCTACTCTTTGCTGATACATTACTGTCTTTGAAGTAATATTATCTGCTGCTTTTCTTTCTCTCCACCTCTCCTTAACACTGCAGCTTCTGGGATGGAAAGAACTGCCTCCTGAAGACCCTCTGGTGTCTGCTTATGTCAAAATATTGGGCCAAGAGATCGCCTTTGTTGACATTGATAAAGATGCCATTCAGCAGACCATGATGGTACTGACAAGGCTGGTTTTTTGTCTGTGATGCTGAATAATTTCCCTTTCTCATCTTTTCTTATGTACTTACCCAACCTATTTCTCTGTTTTCAGAGTCTCACTGGATCATCAAACTGGCAGCCGGTAGTGAAAAAAGTGGTGGAAGAGGTCCAGCGAGGCATTTCAGGCCAATGGACCCTGCCCGCGATGGTGGCCGAGCTGCGGCATATTGTCCCCACAGTGGTCGGTGTGCCACTGGAGCTCAGTCTGTGTGGCACCACGCTGGCCCAGGCTGCGGCCGACGGTGAGCTTGGGATGCCAAACTGAGCAGTCCAATAATTGTGGGTCTGGAATTAAATCTCTCCATAAACCTGAAAAATACTCTTGTAATGTGGAAACATCAGTGTTTAGCTACCTCCAAAGGGTTTGAGAAGTAATTAGTGTGTTTCACCTTGGACATATTTATATAACACTGGAGTAGCCATCCTTTAATTATCATGTAAACTATTTCAAAATGTAAAAGCAGTGCCCATGTGTTAACTGCTATGCTTATTGAAAACATTGTATCTCCAGCACTTATTGTTTCTCTGTTCACATAATTCCTGTTTGTCTTTTGCAGTGCATATGCAGATGTCACCACCATTATCTGACAATTTTAGACCTTCACAGTTGTTGGAAACCAACATGGATATTCACGCTGACATCAAGCCAAAGTAAAAATTACATGTATTTTCACATACATACACAAGCATTTATATTTTATATTTATAATTGAAATAGATATGTGATCGCATGTTGTTATATAGGGGTCTTGTCCCAGATTTGGGATGGCTGTGCTAGTCCAGAGCAGTGAGGTTGTGAGAAAGCAATGCAAGCACCTGATGCTTTATGTCCCTGCAAAAGTAGCAACGTGCACTGTACCCCACAGGACGCTGCAATGCTCTCCGTTGCTAAAAATGCTCACGTTTGTATCTGTTCAGTGACTAAATATACTAAGCTGTGATGATGTATTTGCTTACGTATGAAAAGGTTTTTACAAGTTCAACATAGGATCACATCACCACCAGATACAAGCTGGGGGGATTTGAAGAAGTCAAGAGAAACGCTTCTGGATCTGCAAAAGCAAATGCAACAGTACTAATAACAATAATAGTAATAATTATCATAATAATAGGGATAATATTAATAAACAACTAGACACAATCTTAAGGTAGAAAAGATTCTGGCATCAGCTTTTCCTCAAGCAATGTATCAGTAACAAGGCAGTGAGAGGGTCCATGTTAGCTTTGTTTATCAGATAAATCCCTTCGCCTTTTCCAGTGCCACTTCAGCTTTTTCTTTATCATGTTATATGATACATCTCTTTATCCATCCGTAGTGCCTCTTACAATAAAAAGAACAGCATGAAAATGCAATTTTGCACTTCAAAGTTAAATATGTGCATATTAATCTGTAATTATGCATGGTTTTATTTCCACTCTTTCAGGGCATATTTTCATATGATTGCAATGATGGGGATTAATACACAATACTTTCAGAGTGGTCTTGAATTTCATGCAGAGCTCCGTGCCAACACTACAATGAAATTTGATGCCAGGATAAATATGAAAGAGAAAAATCTGAAGCTTGAAACGCCTCCCTGCCGTCAGGAGGTTGAGCTCGCAGCTGTGAGGTACAGAAGAGCTTGTTCCATTTTGCTTGTTATGTGTTACTGATTGTGAGCTCCCTGTTATAAAATCATGAACATACAATTCTTTGTTAGGCTCTGCCATACCTTGGCAGCCACATAAAGCTTAGTGTTGTCTTTTTTTGCACCAGTGAAGACAGGTAAGCAAAATCAGATGCTATTTCTGTGCCATTTATCACCTCCACAGGAGTGAAGTTTATGCTATTTCAAGGAACATGGAAAAAGTAGATTCCGAAAAGAAATCCCACCTTATCCCTGAAGTAGAAGTACCAAGTATCTCCAACCAGCCATTTCAGCCATCAGAAAGATCTTCAAGACCTGGCAGCTGGAAGGTGAGGAGGCTTCTCACTGTATTGCAGACAGGTAGAGAGCAGACTGCTCCTCAGAGGGTTGAGCACCGCCAAGACAACAGCTGGCTAACCAGGTCACAAACACAGAAACTGTGATATCCAACAGGTGCCTGACATATCCCAAAACAAGCTTAATGTAAGTCCCAATGGGTTCAAGACATGATCATTCACAGTCTGCTCACTCTCACCATCTCATGCAGGGAGGGTTGCTTTGACAGCATGCCTTCCTGCTTCTTTACAGTCATGGGGAGGGTGTGTGAAAGTCATATCCTTTGTACAATATCCCTTTCTTTTCCAAGCCAGAACAATGTGGAAAAGATGGCTCTTGGGCAGGATATACGTTTTTCTTCCCAAATCCTGAGGTAACCCCCTGGAGTGCATTGCAGAAGCCCATTCTCTTAATTGCTCTTCGGCTTCTGAGGCTGGTGTGGGAAGGGTAGGTTGACTTGCAACAGGAGGGCTAGTAGCCCAAAACTGATGCAGAGAAATAGCCCCTCCAAAGAGCCCTGCAGGTTGTCATTGGAAAATGTGTTTGTGAAACACTGCCTGAGAGCAGGAAAGCTGTCCTCTTCCACAGAGCACTTTGGAGGAAATCCCACTGCTTCCAGTGCTTGGATCTCTAATTTCAAGCAGTACTTTCTTACTTAGGCAGGACTGTCATCATTCTCTTCATTAATAAGAGGAAAGATTTTAGAAGTTGTGACAATTTCCTGTGGAAAATATCTTTATTTGCCATGTTTTTGTTTAATGCAGCAAAGCAATATTCCTAGTGTGATATCCAAAGGATACCAGCACGGTTCAGAAGAGGCACATCACCAGAGAGTAGGAGGAAGATTTTATGCACGCATCTTCTGTAGAAAATTTGAGAGTTTGGGGTGTTCCGCTTGTCTCAGCCTAAAGTCACGAAATCCTGCTTTCTTAAGAAAAACCTATCTGCACAAATTAGTTGGAGAACTTGAAGCCAAAATAGTTTTGAAGCCAGGTACAGTCATAACAACAAGCTTTTCTGTCAATCTCTGTGAATGCTGCTCAAGCAGCACAACCCTGGAATGTAAGTATCTTGACTTTAGTTCACACAGATGCTGATATTGACAAAATACAGCTGGAGATTCAGGCAGGACCCAAAGCAGCTTCCAAAATAACTGATGTAGCAAGCTCAGGGTCTAAGGAAGAGGATGAGCCATCTCTGTATGAGAACATACAAGCTAAACTGAAGAAGATTCTAGGCATTGAAAATGTATTCAAGGTAAGAAACTCTGAGCATCAGAGAAGAAATATTTTCCTATGAATTAAGCCAGGGGTTTCCAGTGTGGAAAACTGGCATGGGAAAACAAGGTTTTTGGCTGGGAGGGATGGGTCTAGGCGAGTTCTGGTGCAGCTTCTGCAGTGAGTGGGGCCAGGAAGTTGCATTTCCTTGAAAGCCTGTGGTGAGCAGCTTGCCTGACACCCAGAGCAATGTTACAGAATAAGCTATAAATTCATAATGTTTTGAACTGGTTTTGGAGGTTGCAAATAAAACACGGCGCCGTAAGAAACGGATTCACACAGAAGAAAAGACTGCGGTTACAGACCTCTGGGCAGTGCCCAGTGCAACCCCCCGCTCCAGTTCATCCTCTTCTTCCACTGCTTCCTCTGCTGATGGCAAAGACCCTGGAAATGAACACATGAAAGATGAAATAAGGCAATCTGGGAAGCAGCCTGGCAGCAGCAAGAGCAGCAGCAGGAGCAGCAGTGTCAGCTCCGCTAGCAGTAAAATCTGCAGCAGCAGCGAAGAGCACCCTGGAGACAGGCACTGCAGCGGGGACAGTGAATATTCCAACCCACAGGTAATTCTCCTAGGCTGAACATTTTTATATTTCTTGTAGTGAATGTTTTCGTACATCAGGAAATTGTGCCCATAGAACTTGGGCCAAAGAAAGAGAAAACAGTCTGTTGAGGGTGGTTGTTCGCTGCAGGATGGAGGTAGCCACCTAGCAGGGCTTTCTCCCCTTTTTAACCTCTCTGGTTCTCTGAAGCATTTCAGTTCAGAAGTTTCACATTTCAGAAGACTTCAGTTTAAAATGTTTAAAAAAGATAATTTTATTTTGCTTTTTTTCCACGCTCAATACTGAACTTTTTAATGCATTTGTCAAAAGTTAGTTCCTTATCTTCTCTTAGATCTTCTTACACACTACCTGTTTTCACAGGCAAATCTACCTGTTTACCAGTTTTGGTTCAAGCCAGCAGATGAACAGGTACATTTATATATATGCTTATACTGTGAGCAGGGCCTACAACTGCTCTCACCAACTTTGCTGCAACTAGAGCCTAGTTCTCTGAGAATAAAAATATGATAAATTAATTCTCTAACAACTTCCAGTGCTAAATAACTTGCTTCAAGGTGATTCTGTGTTTTTGCAGGACCCAGGAAGGGAAGTCCTGAACAGCAGCATCAGCTCCTCCTCTTCTTCAGCTGGTGATGAAGGCATCTCTAGAGCCATGTCTCAGGTGAGTGTCTTAATCTACAAGAAATAAAAACATTCACTTTGGATTTCCAGTTATTGTATGTCTATAACAGAATAGGGAAAATATGGTGATTTAGCATATTAGACAATATAGAGAAGGAAAATGAATGGTTCCCTGTTTTATAAAGGTGAGAACATTGGATAGCTATTGAATGTTTTTTTAAGATTCACTACTACTGTAATTAGTGCTTCGCTACTATAATTAATGAAACTGGAATGTATTGCTGTATATGTTGAAATTTGTGTTACTCAGTAAATAATTCACTATAAAAATGAGAACTTTACAAGTGCTGACCTGCTTGAACAGAAACTGGTTTCAGGTATATTTTTCATTGCATAGCTCTCTATAGAAGTTCAGGACTTGACTCTGTCACTCTTTTGTTCATTAGGTCTTCACTGCCAAGTACTCCTGTTCATGTTAGCAGGACCATACAAGGCATTTGACAAGACCTTGGTTTTGCAGTAATGCTCCACCTTTGAGAGCAATCCAGGTGTTTATTCAGGAATGACTGTATGGTCCACAGTTAATGGTACCTGGTCCTTCTCTAAGAACTATTGTTGATGGAATCTGAAGCAGATTTCATCAAAGGAAAATTTCACACATTTCAGACAATGACCTGCATGCCTACAAAATAGTAAACCTTACCTTGCTGAGGCACCCCCTCTGCACCAGCAGCTCTCAGCTGTTAGTGCAAGCAGCTTGTGGAAAAAAGGCAACCAGATCTACCTTCTCCCCAACCCGTTTCCATGTAACTTGAATTCACCTCTCTTGTCCATCTTTTCACCACATTACTACTTTCACAGAATCACATGGGGTTGGAAGGGACCTCTGGAGACCATCTAGTCCAACCCCCCAACTTTCCTGAACTCTTCCCAGTCTACCCCAGTGCTCTCAGCACATATACCTTCTTCCTCAGCCACAGCCTTGCTCTTGCCCCATTTACCCCTAAGCCTTCACCAACTCTGTCTTGCCTAATCCTTCTGTGGGTCTCTGTCACTCGCATCTGGCAGCACAGGGCGGACCTGCTGCCCCACGGCTCATCCCACCTGCAGCTCTTCCCTGGCCAGGTGAGATCTCCTGCCCCACAGCTCAGGTAGGGCAATCACAGCCCGAGCAGATGCTGCTGCCGGGCACAAGGCTCTGACTTTGATCAGGGCCATGTGCAGCTCCTCGTGCAAGTACCACACTTTGGACTGCACTGAACAGATCCCTCTGTCAACACAAATTATCATAATTTGAAACAGGAGGCTAAATGAAGTTTATCAAAAAGGCTATTAGCTAAACTACAGCTTGGTGAGGGAGCAGTGCTGAGCCGGGTAATATTGGTTCTTTGTACAGTAAGGTCCTCTATACTTCCTTTTGTTAGACTGAAATTACTTTACAAAACGATTCCCAACACGACTCTTTTATCCGCATAGGTCGCAACAGCTCTCTCTTGAAAGACTGGCAATTCTGCTATGAACTGAATAGATCAAGCCATGACCTATGATGCTGTCCCATACTTTACATAAAAAGACTTTTTGAACAAAACTTTTCCTTTACAAATGCTTTTTTCTATGGTTTTAATATAGCAATTTTAATGCTTTTTTTTATGTCTTTGGTCTCTATTTCCTCTCTGCTGACTTAAGCCTAAATTCTTGGGAGACAGCAAGCCACCAGTACTGGCTGCAGTCCTTCGTGCCATCCACAGAGACGGGCAGCCGACAGGATTACAGCTCGTGCTGTACACAGATACACAGCCCATGAGATCGAGGACACAGATGTTTGTTTCAAGCATCACAGGATCAAGTAGATGGAAACTCTGTGCTGATGCTTCAGTAATAAGTTCCCATAAAGTATTGGTAAGTTTAAAATAATGATCAGCTCACGTACTTGAAATATAACAATTTATATTTTATACAAAAATATATATATTCCTCTCTACTAGGGTTATCTTAAATGGGGTAAAGATTGCCAGGACTACCAGATTGCTACTCAGATTGCAACAGGGCGATTCGCTGCTTATCCAGCTATGCAGATGAAGCTGGAGTGGCCAAAAGTACCTTCAATAGTCCGAACAACTGCAAGATGGTGAGATTTTACTTTAGTTTTTGGAAGTACCTGTGTCAATGCTCCCGATAATTAAAGATTCAGTTCTGCAATTTCTGGGCTGGAAAAATTCCGCTTAGTCAATATGGTATTATAAAATCAGATTACACGTCTGGTTTTTCTGTGTATTCCCTGCCTCAAAGCAGAGTGCATTTTAGTTTGGGGGAAAACGTCTTGAAACAAAGGGGACAATGGGATTCACCTAATTGTAGACTTTTAATTTAAAGTGTCTTAATTAGGAAACTGGTCTCCTGATGCTTCCTAATCGATGGAGGTTCAGAGCAGAAGCCTAACCTTGGCTCTCTGAAGGAGTCTGTCTCTTACTGACTGTACAGTGAGAGCAATTTCCTAACATAGGCACCTTATCTCCGGCTTCTGAAGGTGATACAAACACTTCCTATAAGGGTTATTGCACACTAAACAACTAATTTTATGTGACAGTGTAAGAAAACTGTACGTGCTGGATTCATTTCACATATGTGTCTATCCATATACATACAGTATCTATTATATTCATTCATTGTATTCATGCATGCATTTGCCCACAATAACAGAGAGATCCATATCAAAGCCTAATCTTTTTTCATAGTGCTATCAAAATACAGACACATACAACAACCCAGTTACATAAATATGCATGCAACACAAGCTTTCATGTTAAAGGGATAAAGGTGATTTTGTTAACAGATGTCTACTGAAAAGGATATTTTTTTTGTAAGAGATTGAATTACCTGAAGTGTTGTTATCTGCCCTTATTATAGGGGATGAATCCATCCAATTGATTATCCTGGACCAAAGCCATAGAACTCAGCTTTGTTCTGCTCTGAGACTATGCCTTTTTTTAAAGGAATATTTTCTGTATTTCTCTTTTTGAGTCCCAAGACTGTAACGGAATCTGATCACAGAGACCCTTCTGTCAACCCATTGACAATTTTTGTGGGTGAAGGATCCTTGCTAAAAGTTACCACTGCAGGACTGCCACATTAATACGAGGTCATCTATTTCTTAGCATTTAGTTTAGTTTTTATGTAACCAGTGCCTACTTTTTAACTCTGAATGTGTCTAGAACAAGTTGACTCTGCTTTTCTTCTCATATCACTCTGCCATCCAGTCTCCTGAAGGCTGTTTCACCCATTCACAGTTAAAATCTGCCTGCCTCTTCTCCTGTACACACCACCATCTGTTACCAACCCCTGGTATAAACTGTGTCTAACACAGAATGCATATTGTTTTATGGGGGTATTTTGGTCTGAACAAATGATAACCACTTTTTTTCAAAGATGGATCGTTTTAATCACTTACTTCTTTTCCAGGTTATACTCATTTCTTCCAGGAGCAGCATATGTGCTTGGATATTCCCAAAGGCAGCAGCATGGTCCTTCTCACCAAGCAACCTTGGTTATGGCTCTGACATCTCCAAGAACCTGTGATGTGGTCCTCAAGCTACCTGAGGTAACTATTGCCACTGTCTTTTATCCTGGAGCATTCAGTACTTATGAAATCAAAGGTTAACAGCTTTTTTTACCCACTGGTTCAGGTTTGTTTTGTTTTTTATTTATTGAACTATAAAAAAGTTCCCATCACAAGGACATTATACTCATACAGTTGGTTCCATTACGAAAATATCTTACAACAAATTTCTCTTTCTCATGTAACATGTAAACACATGAAATAAGAATCAGGTTATAAAACAACCATCAGGATTTATAGCACCTTAACAATAACTTATTAAATAGACCACTCTTCCCCAAATCTTCAGGAAGACGATAGATACTCCTGTGTCTTGGAAAAGATAATAAAACCAGGCTGTAGAGAAGCATGGTAGGCCAAGAGCAGGCCTCAACATATAGGCAAGAAGATGGTGTGCATCTCGGGTAAGGAAACTGTTCAAACTGTGAACAAATGTGATGTACAACTCCCTCGAAAGATGCAGATTGGTGAATATCAAACTTCATTTATAGCATTGCTATTCTATAGACTAAAGATGTGTCAAACTGTAGAGGTAGAGCTACTTCATGCTGTAGACAGAGGATGTGACCTATTTTTAGCTCTGACCTAAATCTAGATTCTAATTTAGATTCAGTCAGCACAGTGCTCTTTGAATATAACAGGAAAATGCCATCTCATCTCTACACTGTATTTTGCATTTATATTTGTGTTTGTTTTCTGACTGATTTTCAGCTCACAATTTACGACAGAGCCATCAGGCTTCCCCTGCCATTCCCTTCAAGTCCAGGTACACCAATTTCAGCACTACCATCCCCTGAACGGAATGTCTTTTCCCAAGCAACACTTTCAGTCATTGAAAACCTTAAAGGTGAGCAATTAACTACCTGTACAAGCATTGATTGACTTTGCAGATTTTGTAAATATGATTTGTACTTTCGACATAACTTGAAATTATTTTACATTCACTTAAAAAAGCCAGCTGGACTTCAGATAGAAATAAACCCATCTGTAAGAAAATTATGAGGCTGCAAAGACGTAAAGAAAAGGAAACTTACATTAGTAAGATTAAATATTCACTTCCATGCCAAACAGTGATTCCAAATGCATCCATTCCCAAATGCATCTTTTTCAGCTTCACTGCAGAGATTGCTCGTGAAGAAAAAATCATTAGAAAATTTATGAGTGGGACATCTAAGTTATCCCAGGTTTGGGGTGCTCTGCTTGATTACTGCTGTTATGTAGAAGCTAAAACAGCTTTAAAAGTATACCCATTAATTTCACCTCCTGCACTTGATTTTGAAGGGATTATTATTTCATTAATGCTGTATTAAGGGCTAATCACATTATACTTACTTATGGTAAATTTTAAGTCAAAAAGCTTTATGTAATCCTGGGATAAGGAGTCACAGTCACACTTTGCTTGAAACCAGTGGGTTAATATCATACCTATGCACATTTCTTTGGTAAACACCAACACTAGTCTGTATTAATTAAAATCGCTGTAAAATAATTTCTAATCAGAGATAGTAGGATTTCCAACAAAATACTATTACAGTGAAAAAGGAAGAAGTTTCCTCTTGTGTGGCTCTTTTTCCACCTCATCTTCTAACTATTTCTAATCCTGTTTATGACTCAATAATCATAGCAGCATTTTAGTGAATTTCCTCTAGTACTGATGATATGTGCATTGTTAACAACATTTGAGAAATCCTTTTGACTACAACAAAGTCACAAAAGCCAAAAGGCGACAGAGAATTTCATCAGCACCAGCCAGAGCAGAATTTATCTCAAACAATGATTTAATCATGAGCGGTTTGCACCACTGTCTGGGGACTGGCAAAGCGTTGCTCTCATGTTACCACAAATCCAGTATTTCATCTGAAGGAATCATTTTGCTTTTATGTGAGAATAAGTAAAACCAGAAAATAGAGTTGGTTTTTTTTAAATTACAAATCTAAAATAGAATAACTGTCTTATATAAAGTATAAAAGGCGTAGGTTTGACTGATTATTTTTTTTTTTTCAGCTCGTTGTTCAGTTTTCCAAAATACAATCACAACCTTCAATGGAGTTGAATTTAACTATTCAATGCCTACAAATTGCTACCATGTCTTGGTGCAGGACTGTAGTCCAGAACTGAAATTCCTGGTGATGATTAAAAGACTTGAAAAGTCTGCTGACCCTACAGCAATAAATGTCAGACTCGCCAGCCAGTAAGTGATTGCAAACTTAATGACAAATAGATGTTAAGGTGAATATGCTATAAATGTGAAGACCAGACTGCTAGGGCAGATTGTTACTAGCATAAGACTCACGCAAAAGTTACTGATGTCAATGGAAAGATTTCTAGGAATGTCACTGGACTTTAAAAGTGCTTCTGAAATATATCTGAGGTTCACAGTAACCTGAAGTCTTTACTCCCCAAAATTATTCATTAATTTGCTAGCATTTAACCATCTCATTTCAGTTCTTAGGTACACACATAAACTATAAATCCAGAAGGGACTATTGTAATCATTTAGTCTGGCCTCCTACACTAAGCTAATAATTAGAACTAATTACCACCCACAATCATCTCAGCAGAGATGTTGAGAAGTGGACATAGCTAAAAAGGGAATTACTTATCCCAGATTAGAGGCACTCTCTTATGTCACCCCTTAGTTGGTGCATAATGTTCTAATCTATTTGAAATTAATTGAAGACACTCTTTGTTTCATCTTGGAGCAATCACCTCTGCCATCACAGGTCCTTCTTTAAAAGCATAGTCTGATACTTTAAATTGTATGGGATTATGCATACCAAAAATCATTGTAGGGAGTATTCTTCAAAGCACATAAATAGGCTTTGATCTGTAAGGTTTCATTACAAGTAATTATTTATTTCTGAAAATTGTGTGCCTAACTGTGCCATAATGTTAGAGAAACAAGAGAGAAACTAGTATTCCCTGCACCTGTTTTGTGGAAGAACAGAAGGATGCTTGTTTTACAGACTCTATCTTTTGTGATAAAGACATTCCTCGTCAGTGTATCATTCCTGATCGTTTCACACAACTGTATGATGTGCTTTTGATGTGCTTGAGGTTCATATTTCTTCATCAGAGCAAACACTGCTCTGAAGAAAATACTACAATACACAGACTATTCAGGCTGTAAGAGAACCGCCGGAGGGAATCCAATATTCCTTTGAAATGTAAAGCACCTTCAATTTATGTGAACGTAATAGCAATTACATTGTTCTGCAGCAAGGGTCCCTGTAGCCTGGTGTCCTCCTGCCTGAACTGTGGCCACAAGTAGACATGCAGAGAGGAGTAAAGCCAGGGAAAGGTGTATTGTGACCACCCCGGCACACTTTCCTGGGTGCTCTCAGTCTTCCTCCCAGAGGGTTGCAGGTCATTCATGCCAGAATGATATGAGCATCCTGCAGTGTTGGTTCTACCAGGACTAGAAATTGTGAGCTGAGGAGGGTGAAGGAGAAGCATTTGTTTACACTCATTTCTTTTACTTCAAGTGAGGTTGACATGTATGTTTCCAATGGACTCATCCAGTTGAAGATTAATGGTGTTCAAGCCCCAACAGATGTTCCATACACATCTAATTCTGGTAAGAGACCCATCTTTATATTTTGTTTAATCTTTTCTGATTGTTTGAAGAAGGAGAGGACATGATCCTGCAAACACCTCTCAAGATAAAGATCACCCTAATTTGAGAAACAATTAGTTGATTTTAACATACCTTCATGCTAGCTTTCATAGGGGATGGCAAGAAAGATGAGCGAAGAAAGAGATGCTCCTCACATGTATTTTTGCACAAACCAAATAATGCAGGGCTGTGGTACCCTGTGCTGATCACAGAGACCCGCAGAACAAGCTTCAAGACGTCCCCTGGCCATGGCCACCCTTTTCACAGGGCTTTGCCTTGTTCTAGGGCAGGGACAAGACCAGGAAATGGTCTTTCTCATTTCCCCCATCTCTTTCAAGTGATTTCAAGTACATTAGAGTCTGCATTAAGTCCCCAGGAATTTAACAACTGGTTCAGGCTGGACTCTAAACAATACCTTCCTTTTAAAAGAAATCCCTTTTTGCTTTTCTGTTGCAGATGCAAGCATGGTCATCAGCAAGGAAAATGAAGGCCTATCACTAAAAGCCCCAGATTATGGCATAGATAAACTATATTATGATGGGCATAGACTAGAGGTATCTTTTTAAATTATTTTCAGCGTTTCTATTTTTAGAAGGGAAACATTTAAGTGCATCTTTTTTTATTTCCACAAAGATTCAGGTTGCTTTCTGGATGGCTGGGAAAACATGTGGTATTTGTGGAAAATACGATGCTGAGAAGGAAAGGGAATATCAAATGCCCAGTGGATATTTAGCTAAAGATGCAGTGAGTTTTGGTCAGTCCTGGATCATCTCAGAAGACCCCTGTACTGGAGGTACTAAGATTCTAACATATATCAATGTCGTTGCCTTTGACTAATTAATTAGTCACATGAATAGATGATTTATATTAATTGCTGCACAATCATCTTATTTTTCACTATTTTTGTGATTAGTGGCCATAGACTAAAGAAAAAAAATCTGTTTTTTCTGAGTTTGGTAGTTTACTGCAAGTTCTGATTTTGTTGCACTTTTATATCAACTTCTTATGCTCTATGTAGTTACCTGAAGTTTGTGTGTTCCAGATAAAATTATAAACTTAAAACTCCCTAAGATGCTAAGGTAGTATGAAAAGTAGTTAGTTTGACTGTTGACAAATGACATTTTATGTCATCCTTAATAGTTTCATTCCTGCTTTTTCATTCTGTTATTTCCAGGCTTTTACTTTCCCAGAAAATAAAATTAAATTAAAATCTAGCCCTGGCTATCAAACTAGAGAGCAAACTTTGAGGTAGGAAATATCTGTTTTAATTTCCTCAGGCTGAAGATAAGCTCTTCAGCCTGGGAACAATAGTTCTTACCATCCAGGTCCTGTATAAAAACAAGCGCATGAAGGTACTGATAACATTAGGGTGCACCGCATTTTGTGTGGAACCCAACGCTCTGGGCAAATGGTGACATTTTTGGAATATATTCTTAGATTAAGTTTCTCTGAGGTGACTGGTCCATGAAAGCCTGGATTGCAGAGGCTTAAGACCTAAGCTATGCAGCCATGGCAAGGTGGGCATGATGCTAGGCACAGTGCAGAATTGGATATACGGATGTCTGAGAGCCACTACTGCCCCAAAATGAAGTTTGGGTACAGTTGAGTGTCAGTTGACCAAAGTTTTTCTACGTATCTTTTTGGATTTGGACACCTGTGTCCTACCTAGATCCTATTTGGCAAGCTTCTGTCCTTGGGACTGTGCTCCACATGCCCGATTCTCTCACAGCCTGCGCCACTGACAGAAACCCCAACGCACTTCAACCAATTTAGTTTCACGTAGCTTTTGTCACTTGGTATATCCATTGGTCTTCCTTGTTGCTAATTCTACAAATTAAGTCCAAAAAATGTAAATTATGTAAATTCTGTAGGTGCTTTAAGAGAATTCATGTTTTACAGCTTGTAAACTGCAGCGCAAATTTGTCAAAATTGAGAAGCCAGTTGCGTTTGAGAAGGCGGCAGCAAAATGCTTCTCCGTGGAGCCAGTCCTACACTGCCTCGAAGGCTGTTCAGCCACCGGGACCGCTCCCGTCTCCGTGGGCTTCCACTGTGTGCCACTGGGTGAGTCTGCAGAACGGGTGCTTGTGCACAACACAACCCCTGTGTCCCGCGGCCATGCTGTGAAAACCCGTGAGGCTGGCCGTACCAGCAACGCTAGTACCCCGATGTATAAAAAACCCCTCACGCCACCTCTGCTTTTCTTTTTTTCTCCGTATTTGCAGACTCCGCTCTCGACCTGGAAGGCCAGACGAGGCTAGGCCAGAAGTCCGAGGACGTCGTGAGCACGGTTTCTGCTCACACGGCGTGTTCCTGCCACCAGCAGCCGTGCCCGGCGTGAGGCCCCAGCTCCGGCCTCCCCTCGCTTCTGGCCCTCAGCGCCTGCCCGCCACCCGCGCGCAGGGCTGGCCTGGGCACGGCGGACAAGGCCCCGTCCCCTCAGGAGAGCCTTTTTCTCTGGTTATTTTGAGATCTTGAAAATAGTTCTGGACACCCTTCGCCGGGTTTTGGTCTCTGAATAAACCGTTGCTCTGTCAAAGCGGCCACTCGAGATCCTTTCTCCCGGAACCAGCGGTTCCCTGCACGGGGGCCGCCCCCCTGCCGGCCGTGTCCCGCCCGCCGCCGCACCACCGGCACGGCTCCGGCCCGTCCCTCTCGCCGGGGGGCGGTCCCGGGCTCTCACCCGCCCCTCGGGTGAGGGAAGACACGGCGGCGTCTCCCCGGGGCGCTGCCCGGGGCGGGCCGGGCCCAGCGGCGGAAGCGAGGACCGGCCATGGGGCGGCCGTGGGGCCGGTGGCTGCTGCCGCTCGGGCTGCTGCAGCTGCTGGGCGGCCTCGCCGCCGGTGTGTGCCCCTGCCCGGACCCGCGGCTCTGCCACCCCATCACGGGCACCGGCGGCTTCGAGGTGCGGGTCCCCCGGCGGCTCTGGGCCCGCCGGCCCGGCCCGGCGCTGCCGGCCGATCCCGGGGGGGGGCTGCGGGGTTTGCAGCGTGTTCGACACACCGTGAGGCCGTGCCGTGTTTTAATTGCCTGCGCTAGTCGAGCAGGTTTTTTTTTAAAAACAAAACAAAACAAAACCAACCAAAAAAAAGGTGCATGTGATTGACAGGGAAAGGGCAGAGGTGTGATGAGGGAGGTGTCGCTGTCCCCCGGGCCATTGGTCGCAGCCCCGGGAAGGTGTCCGAGTGTACGAGCTGGCAGGGGAGCCACCACAAGTCACGTAGCTTTTAAAGACACATCTGGGAAATAAACATCCTGCTGAGAAGTGTTTGGAGCTAACGAGGGTGCTTTTTACCCCTTTCCCAGGTCTTCGTGTTCGATGTGGGGAAGGAAACGTGGAAATCCTACGACTGGTCAAAAATTACGACTGTGGCAGCTTTTGGGAAGTACGACCCTGAGCTCATGTGCTATGCTCACTCTAAAGGCTCCAGGATAGTCCTGAAAGGTTGGTTACATTGTGAAAATGTGAATGTTTATGTGATACATGAACATCATGTACGTAGGGCTGTAATACCTTGACATTTCACATTTACTTGTAGTATGCAAAGTATTAAAAATCAGTAAGAGGATTAATTAATAAGGGGATAGTGCACACAGGACTATAATACCTTCACATTTTGCATGTGCCGGTATGCAGGGTATTAAAAAGAAAACCAGTGGTGGCTTCTGACACAGTAATTGCAAAACCATTCCAGTGACATGTAAATAAAAGCTCTGTAACAGGGAACATCACAGCTGCGGTGAAACAGGGAGGAAGGGAGGAAAGGAAAATCCTATAGTAGATGTCTGTTTGTGTCTGTGTTCTGGATGTTATGTGCAGTACCCAAAAGACAGGGTGAGGGAAGGGACTGCAAGTAATTTTTAGTATTTAAATCAGTCCTCTGCAGTGAGTGGGAAGTGGTTTAGTTTTAAAATACGAATACTTGGGAACTCTGTGTAGGTACAAATGCTGATTAGAAAGACAAAGTCCATCTTGCTGATCTGTGCTTACATGCTTGAATCAAGTTTTGTCTCTGCTGAGGCAAAAATTTCATCCAAGACCACAGTGTGGAAGGCAACAAAAGTTAAAAGTATATTTATAGAAACACTAGGACACAGTCCCTCTGGCTCCCTGGAAATACTGGAAGTAAATTGACTTCAAGAAAGGAAGTTTAAAGTGGCTAAAAAAATATTAAGCAGAAGTAAGGAGATTAAAGTGATAGGAAAAAATTTCAAAAGGAACTTAATTTTCAACACCACTGTCTTGAAGAAGCTTGGTAAGCCTTTCTGGGGTGGGTTCTCAAAATTATGCTTGGGGAAAAAACCCTTTGTATTTTAGAAGTATGAGTGCGTGGTGTTTTTACTTTGTTATTATGTTGGTTTAGTAAAGACAAACCTTTCCTCCTTACTGTTACTGTGGTGCAAATACGTGTTAACTCTTGAAGGCCTCTTGTCTAGGTGATGTACCTCTTAAGGAAATTGTTGATCCTGCTAAAAGAGCAGCGTGGATATCCCAACAGGTGGACCTTGCAAAAAGGCAGTATATGGATGGAATTAATATAGATATAGAGCAAGAAGTTAATGAAACCTCCCCTGAGTATTATGCATTAACAGACCTTGTTAAAGAAGCTACAGATGCTTTTCACAGAGAAATTCCAGGATCACAGGTAATAATAATGTTTTTTATACAAACATTAAGTTTAACTTTATGAAATGGAAGTAGTTTTGAGAACGCTGTTTAGTATATGAATATAAAAAAAATATGCACATCTAAATCACGGTATTCTCCTGAATGGTTAATTATGAATGTTAGCTATGATATGCTATCATAAGAATCACTCTTTTCGACCTGTATGACTTGAAATGGAAGAAGGGTTTCACTGAGATTTGTAGATGCAATGTTACTGCTGCGTGTGAGCTGGCAGTTATTAGTATGGCTTAATGAATCTTTGAAACTAGGGCAAATACAGGCTTCTGATGCAAAAGCTTGACAGTGTTTCAGTAAACTCATCACTAAAGTTTTAAGGATTTGCATCATGCTTCATATTTTTGATCAGATGGTTTTCATCTTGTGTTTTAATTTCTTTGGTGTTTTGAATTCACTAGTAGGAGCGCTCACTGTGTTTTATCTAATGGTTATCAGCTGAGCAGCTTCTATAGTTCATTAGTATCACCGTGTGTTGAACACTGTGCAACATTTGCGAAATAGTCTTTAGAAGTTACAGCTTTTTTTTAAAAGAGAAAACTGGAGCGCCTGAGTGCCATACACGATACTAACTTGTGGATTTTTCCTTCAGGTAACATTTGATGTGGCTTGGTCTCCAGCATGCATAGATAAAAGGTGCTACAACTACACTGGGATTGCAGATGCCTGTGACTTCTTATTTGTGATGTCATATGACGAACAGAGCCAGATCTGGACAGACTGTATTGCAAAAGCCAATGCTCCTTACCTGCAGACGTTAGTTGGTGAGGACAAAATGCCTCCCCAGGAGTCAGAACATTTCCCTTTGTTCACATGAATAGATAGAAAAGATTGCTGTTTCTTAGGCAAGTCTTTTGGTTGCATTGAGGCTTTCGAGTGTGCTCAAATATGCATTGTGAAAATATAGTATCTCAGATCCCCACGACACTACAGGTAGACCTTTAGCAGTTGTGTGTTGTTACTTGTAATTGTCTAGCCCTCATGATTGTGAAGAACACTTTTAGAATGACAAATAGCAGCCAAAGCAATGGTGTCTGCCCGGGCTTTCAAAGAACCTGAAACATTTGTGTCTCATCCTTGTGAGCTGCTGCTACGGGCAGCTGGTTTTAAGTGTGAGCAGCTCAAGCGGTTACTGGGATCCGAATAGAGCAAGTGTAGGAGTATGCAGGTGGGAGGTAAAGAAGAGCTTGCACCTTAGCCTCTGGGGATCATGCAAGTCCTATATTGGCTCTGGCTCTGGATTAGTTCTAAGAATAAAAAGTATGGGAAAGTGCAATAGTGCATCTTAATTTTTATTTCCTTCAAAACTAGGATATGAAGAGTACATTACTATGGGCATTGATCCGAAGAAGCTTGTGATGGGCGTCCCCTGGTATGGCTATGACTATGTCTGCCAAAACCTATCTCAGGTAAGATGAAGATTATTCATTTGCAATCCTACTGTTAATTTTTTCCTTGGAAAGAGCCAGCTAGATTCTGGTCATCCTGTTTTTGGATTAGGAAATACTGCGGTCTGGTGGGTAAGACCATAAAGCTGGGACTCAAGACCAGAGACTTTTGCTTGGCTGATAACTGATGAGCAGCGTGTTACCAAACAAGCACCATGTTTGACTAAGGAGCTATAGATGTTATCTGTATGAGAAGAGGTGATGCCCAAAAGCACTACAACGCTTGCATCTGCCTTCTCAACACGGTCACTAAGCTCACTGTTTAAAGACTAGGTGCAACAAACCATAGCAAACCTGTGACTGTTAAAGTGTAGCAGTTTATGGATAAATCATGGAGTCTCAAACAACATTAGACTTCTGAAAAATGTAAGAGTGAATTAAAAATGGAAAAGATGACAACTGTATAAGTTGAGTGATGTTCATCCAATCCTGTATTACTAGAGAGTAAACAAAATGTAACTGTTTTAATTTACTTCTGTCTATAGATAGTATGCCTGCCTCACACACTTGAAAATTTGGGATTTTTGAGATCCCAGTGCCTTTTGTGACTTTGTTCTTGGCTGTTTTGGAGTTCAATAAATCTGCGTAGCATGAAGCTCATGCCTTCTGCTTTTTTTTCAGGATCACGTTTGCTCCCTTTCCAAAGTACCTTTCCGTGGG
Source organism: Limosa lapponica baueri (assembly GCA_002844005.1). NCBI lineage: Eukaryota > Metazoa > Chordata > Aves > Charadriiformes > Scolopacidae > Limosa > Limosa lapponica. The sequence continues at coordinate 751,500 of KZ505655.1, forward strand.
GCTCCTTGCAGTGATGCTGCAGGGCGTCAGGTCCCCTACCGAGCAATAATGAAGCAGGTGAACAGTTCTGTCTCAGGGGTGCTGTGGGATGAGGTGCAGAAATCTCCATTTTATGAATACAAGGTAAGTGTCTCTTTATAAGACACCATGCCGTGGAGTAAATGTTTGTGAACCATAGTTCTTCCGTTACAAAGTTTTTCAGGGTTAGATTCTTCCATTTGTGTTTTCTACTTCCTTTTTTTCATGTAGTAAAGGATAGCTGGATTTCCATATCTTCAATTTCTAGTCTGAAAGAGGGGTGACTGAAGACTACAGGAATACTAAAGATCTTTATTACTTTACAGTTTTCTTGAGAGATTGTATCATTTCAAAAATGTTTTGGCACAAAGAAATTCTATAGCTCCATCCTTCCCTGTTACAGTTACTTATATGAGTTGATGATTGATTTAAACTGAAACAGATTCTGAAATGCTCTTAATTTTTTTTCTACCCCAGTGACTTGCATGCAGGTTCTCTTCTGCTTTTGGTTTCTACATAGACATAGTGAGAGTCCATGAATGATTATGCTTACATGAACACCACAGTTTCTTTAGACGTAATTTTAAGTTTCAGATGTAAATGATTAAAAGATGTTGTAAGCAATGAACAGGTCAAAGCAACATAACTTTGAAAAAAATTTATAACCTCCTCTAAAACTGTTTATTGCTGAAAAAAACACTTAATCTCTAACTAAATCCACCTGTTAGGTTAGATAATGTATCTGGGATTTTAGCTGTATTTTTAAAATACAAATTATCTAAATCTTTGCATCTAACTTCGCTTAAAATGTATCTCTTTTATAACAGATTCTACAAGTAAAAAATAGCCAAGTATTTGACTTAAAATTTTTAATTGTCCTGTGTGAAAAATAATTTGCAAATCAGCAAAGTACCATTATGTAAATCTACGTAGCTTGTATATCTTGAGTTTTTAATTGTACTTTTCATTTCATTGAACAGAAAATGTAATCAGAACTCAATGAACTTTAATGTATCACATTTATATAGATAGGTAGATACTGACGCTAGTGTTTAAATGTTTTTCTAGGATTCTCTTGGTCACTTCCACCAAGTGTGGTATGATGACCCTCGCAGCATCTCTCTAAAAGCAGCATATGTGAAGAAACGAGGTTTAAGGGGCATTGGCATGTGGAATGGAAATAGTCTTGACTATTCCAGAGAAGCTGTAGCAGAAAAACAAACTGAAGCAATGTGGCAAGCCCTGACACCGTAAGAACTATGTGAACCTTGATTTAGGATGAAAATTGATGATTTTTTTTATTATGGCTTATACTATCATAGACTTTGACTTTATATAAATATACCATGATTACAAAAACTTTGATTATAAAACTAACCAAATTCAACTTATTTTCTATGCAAAGCCTTATTTCCATTCTTCAAAAAGTCCCAATGTTGCTTTAGCAGCGTTTTTTTAAAAGACTGCTGATCTTTTTTATTTTTCACAACTACTGTTAAGTTGGTTAAAGCTCGAACCCAGTGTGTATCTGGTAACAAGACCAAGGGGTGGATTTACAGGGGCAATCTAATAATGAACCTTTGCTAAGGCTGCCTGGTGCAGCGAGTATTCGTTCCGGGGTCGCATGGTGCAGTCTCAGCATTCTGATTTCCCACCCCAACCTATATTTTAGCTAAATCACTCTTGAATCAGATTAAACACAGAATACTGGAGAGCCAGATTGTTGCTTACATGCAACTTGGTGAAACTTGTGCTTGTACTTGGTTACTCTTCTAGAGATTAAAATATTTTATAGACTGAAGAAATCATGTAACACAAAGTAGCTGACGTTAAGATTTTTATCAGACTTGTTGTTAAAAAGGAATATTCAATAAACTCCGGTTTCACTGTGTTTATGTATCATGTAAATTCCTTAGTGTCAAAAGCCAAAAATCTCAGACCTTATCTTGAAGAGGGAACATTACTATGGAGAGGACCTGCATGATGTTTTCTTCCTTTTCAAGCTTCTTTATGTCGTGAAAACTAGAACTCGGAAAGTGATTTAATGAACTGCATGTGTATTTTTCCACACACTTAAAGATTCATTCAGTAGCCTGTTGCTTGTTTTTATGTGGCATTGCCGCTGAGATGACTTTTTAAAATACCTGTAGTGATGGAAAGATTGACTATTGTTTACAGGATTTATTTTGTTAAATAAAATGCTGTCTTCACAAAGTAAGTGGTAAACGTCAGTAAACAATGTTGTCTGTTTATGCTTTACTTGTTCCACAGCTTACAGCCAACATTGCTTCTCAGAACTGTTTCACAACCAGATTAAAGTGCAACCATGCCCTGCTTGAGTGACTCCATTAATTAAACAATTTATTAAATTAGATATATGTAGTCAGTTGTGGGGGATTTTGGTTGGTTGGTTGGTTTGGTTTTTTCCCTTGCTAAATAGTTACTGGGCAAACACCATAGAACAGCAGCACTAGCATAATGGCTACTGAGGAGAAGAATAGAAGGCTTCATATTAGTCTCTGACTGCTTGATACTACAGGTGATGGAAAGCAGGTGAAGCCTACTGCTCTCACATAAAGCAAAAAATTCCCTTGGAAAAATCAGAGGGCTCTTCACTAGAACTCTGGTCTGTAGATTTTAGGAGGAACTGATAAATGTATTTCATGTATAGATACTTCAGAATTTGTATTAGTATTTATATTCATATGCTAAAATACTATGAGAGAGATATTTCTGAAATTGAGAGGTCTTCTGGAGTGGATGATCTGACCTACAAAATCCTAACTGAAGGCCAGATGACTTCATAATAAAACTCTCTTTCCTGTAGCAGTCAAGAATCATTAGTTGGATTTTTTTTATATTTTTTTTTAATTTAGATTCAGATTTTCCAGCAGGTAGTTGCCTGTTCTTGTGTCTTAAATAAAAGACACAATTCTGGAATACAGGATGTAAGATTTAATACTGAATTGAGCAAAAGTGGTTGTATTTTTAATAATTAATTTAATACTTAAGCACTAAAATCTTTGTTAAGTCCTATCTTTAAGAAAATAAATTGAATAATGGGTGGTTTGACTCAAGACATTTGGAAGTTAGTAATAAAATTATGCAATTTTCAAAAGGACTGTATTACTGATTTCTCATGTGTGTTTCACTTCCAGTAATAAATACAGCCTTGTCAGCTTTTTAGCTGACATTAATTCCTAGCATGTTATTGTTCTGCTTAATGTAATAACATCTAGTACTGCAAAGAGCCAAAACAGGAGAGCTAGAAAAAAATACTATCAAGAGGAGCTTTCTGATTACTCTTTCAGAGAATTGTTATCTAAGCACGTGCACGAGCTTGAACTCAAAGAAAAACTGAGTATGCAATACTGGAAGTTGGTCCAGGATCATCATACAGCTTGTCCAAGACAAAGCTTGTCTCTACCACTAACTACAGAAGATGGTTAATGTCCATGTGTCTTTCCTAATACGAGAGGGAAAAAAATCGTCTCGATATGAAATAAGGTGAGATCATTTGAGATTTTGTTCATTCTTCATAATAATATGGTAATAATACATTGGTAATTCACAGCTAGGCATATACTTCAGTAAGTAGCTAAATAAAGGATTACTGTTGCTGTAGTTCTACAGAAGATGTATTTTAATCATTTTCCAAAAATTTAATGTGTGTGTCTGAAAATAAGAACAGGACATTATAGATTATTGGTTTATTTGCTTAGTAGGTATTTTGTTAATGAAAGAACATCGGCATAACAATGTGATGTTACACAATTCGCTAATTTACATTTTAAAAATAACTTAGCTTTGTTTTAGACACGTTACTAGGTTAAACTGTATGTTTAAGTAGCTGACTAGTCTTACAGCAAGATTTAAAAAGTGAGCTGCAGTATCTCAGTAGCCTAGTATACAAATTCCACAACATGTATATAGTTGATGTCTTCTTACAAGATAACTTCAAGAACATACAAATGAATGCTCTGAAACCAAGAGCTTCTATACACATTACAGAGCTTCTGTAGACTTCACAGATATTAAAGTCATGTCATCATGTCATGTTAAATTCCTGATTTTCTGGACTGGAGAATTAAAGCTGAATGAATCTTCTTCTGTGTCAGTTCTGCTCTCAGTGCTCTTAAATCAGATGCTACCTGCTTTCTCATCTGCAGAAGAACAATAATGTAAGGAATTGCAATTCAAGGAAGTTTTTGGAGTAGACATGCATATGGGCTTATATAACTAAGAGTGAATTCTATACAGAATGGATGAATACAGGATAGACCTTTCATCTTTAAAATTTTACATGTCTAATTAGATAGCCTAGTTATAGCACTGCTTTCTTCTGTACTTTGCCTTGGTGTTTTTAAGAGACAACTGTGAAATTAATTTATCTTTCCACTCCTTGTTATACAATGGAGGAAGCATAACAAGTACATCCACCTTAGATGTGTTGGGTTTGCATGGCAAAAAAGTTTTTGGTAGAGGGCACTTGACACTGTCCCGCACAACATCCTTGTCTCTAAATTGGAGAGACATGGATTTGACAGATGGACCACTAGGTGGATAAGGAACTGGCTGGTTGGCTGCACTCAGAGTTGTGGTCAATGGCTCAGTGTCCAAGCGGCGACCAGTAACGAGTGGTGTTCCTCAGGGGTCAGTATTGGGACTGGTGCTGTTTAACATCTTTGTTGGCAACACGGACTGTGGGATAGAGTGCACCCTCAGCAAGTTTTCTGACGACACCAAGCTGTGTGGTGCGGTTGACACACTGGAGGGAAAGGACTGATATCTGGTTGGACAGCCATTCTCTTTTTTTTTTTTCTTTCTGTATACCTTTTTTTTTTCTTAGCTATCATCAACTACTGATCAGTGCCTTACCAAGTATGTTCCTTCAATTACCTTTTGAGTGAAATGGGAATTTTATGAAAGAGATAGTCAATCTTAGTTTACATAGTACCTTGAAAATCTAAGTTGCTTGAATGCCATGCATTCAAAATCATCTAATAACTTGGTGGGTTTTCTGGAGTAATTTGGCTCAAGCGATAAAGTTACAATGACAACTAACACCATAAAATTAACAGCATAAAACAAGAACTGTTTAGCAAATATTTACATCATCTAATGTTTCTGAAGATCTAAGCGTTTTTTATACATAGTAACATTTTGACTGTTTTAATTAAAAGGCAGAGTACCTTAATCTCTATTATGAGTTTCATTTTTGTTATCATCCAGCTTCCTCCTCAGTTGATCGAGTTCATGCTGCACTGTAGTAATCCTGATGATTGTGTAATTCTGTATGAAATAACAACAACAACAAAACTTTACGTGCAGCATTAGCGCAGATCAGATCTCCCGAGTAACAGCACGTTGTTTTGCAATTACCTTTCATGGCTACTCCCCATTTATAATAAAAAGGCATACTTCAAATCGTATATTTTTTTCCTCTCACAGGCTTAGCATCACGCTGTCACAGCACATTTATTGATGAGATTGCAATACTTTTGTAATGTTTAGTACAGATAGACTCCTGGTTATACAGCACGTCTTTTCAGCAGTGGGGTGGGCCGATATTTGAATTAACCTCTAAAACTAAAATTCATATTTTCAAAATGTACATTCTGAAAGTTGGCTCGTATAAGTCAACCATAGTCCCTTGAAGTCAGTAATGTTGAAGGATGGGGGTGGGTGTGTACATGGTAATCTCTTGATGTTCCAAGCCTTTAAAAGTGCTAATAAAGAATCATCTTAAGCAAACGATGTGATAAAGTTGCCCATACAAGGAGTCATTAAGTGGTATCTGTAGCCTCTCATCTCTGAGCTCCTGCAGTAAGCTTCTCCCCACCCAGGGGTGTAACTGCCTGCCCACAAGGGTCCAAGTCCCAGCTCCTCCACTGCACAGCTGTGTAACCCTGCTCAGACCACTGAGAAAGCAGGAAAGCTACACAGTCATGCAGGAAAAAAACAGGCAGAGCTGTCAGATTAGTTGGGGGCTACTGAGGAATCACCGTGTTGTTGGGTTGAGTCACCAGTGCGGACAAAGCTGGTGGAAGAGCAGAAACCAGCGACGGCGAGATCTGTTCCCCTGATCCCGGCTCTTCCCACCTGCCTGCCTGGCCAGCCAAGGCACCTCACGCAGCACAGGGCCGATGAGAGGTGGAGAGCATACGAGTCCTTAGCCTAATAGCTCATTAAATCCTGGCTATCTCCTCTGTGTGCCAGCCAGTAAATAACTGCTGTATGCACCTGAAGTTGTGCATTATTCTTCACATCAGGCATCTTTATGCCTAGCTGGAGAAACCTAAAAAACCCTGATATTGCCCCCAAAAGGAGCAATAACATATTTGAACACAGCTAGTTATATAATGTAATATCAACCCTATTAATATATTTACATCGTAGATATTTATGTTACGATACCTCAGATAATACACATTTGTATGTACACTCTCCCACCTGTCAGATACCAGAAAGGGACATTTTTTTCCCTAGTCTAGCTTCAGATTTGCCAACAGACTTGCTTACATTAATGCATTTAGAAAATTAGCAGGTACAACCATTGGGAACAGTGTTTCCTCCTTTTTCTTTATCTTTTCTTTTTTTAATTCCTCTCTGAACTTCCCGTGATTTGACACCAACAACAACACAAGACTCACAGTTGCACAATAGTTCAAGTGCAACCATTCCAACAGCCTCAGAGACGGTTCTGTCCTCCAAACAGAAACAGAATTCATTACCTCTGTACATGAAATTTGGGATGATAAGAACAATATATAATTGAAAAATTCATTAGTCATACTGAACAAAAAGGGATTTTGTTAGAGAAGGTATTGTATAAACACAAAGCCGAAAGAATCAAATGCTCAGACTCAAGCACTTCATTTTTTTTGAGATGAACGGGCTGAAGTAATTCTATACTTCAGACCATTGAGGGGTATTTGGTTGTTAAAGCTAGCTTACAAGTCATTGGTTGGTTATTAATTTGTTACTTTAATTATATTTTATACCAAAAAATCAGGCTGTATAAAAAGAGAGATTAAATAATACAAGCAAATACCTTGGAGTTTGTCATCTTGTTTGGTTGTTTTCGACTATCTCTGGCTTCCAACTGCAAGAGTAATTTCTGGTGGTAAAGCTCTAAATCTTGTCGCAGCTTGTTTAAAGTGTCCTCCAGAGAAACCGTAACTTTCTTAGTTTCAAAGTACTTCTTTTTCCATTCCTCGCGAACTACACAGGAAAACAGGAATACTGTTTGGTCTTGTTCATCTTATCATAAGATCTATTGAAGTCAGTAATGACCGATTCATTTCACAAGGTTCAGTTGGCCAATACATGTGTCAAAACTATGCATAGGTTTCTTTAAAAAAAAGCAATTAGTGAAAATCTTCATTAAAATGACATTTACTATAAATGCAACTGAATTTTCATAGAATCATAGAATAGTTTGGGTTGAAAGAGGCCTTTAAAGGTCATCTAGTCCAGCCTCCCCTGCAATGAGCAGGGACATCTTCAACTAGATCAGGTAGCTCAGAGGCCCATCCAACCTGACCTTGAATGTTTCCAGGGAGGGGGGATCTACCACCTCTGTGGGCAACCTGTTCCAGTGTTTCACCACCCTCATTGTAAAAAATTTCTTCCTTACAACTAGTCTAAATCTACCCTCTTTTAGTATAAAGCCATTACCCATTGTCCTATCGCAACAGGCCCCAATAGGCTGAAAAGTTTGTCCCCATCTCTCCTGTAGGCCCCCTTTAAGTACTGAAAGGCTGCAATAAGGTCTCCCCAGAGTCTTCTCTTCTCCAGGCTGAACAACCCCAGCTCTCTCAGCCTCTCCTTATAGGAGAGGTGCCCCAGCCCTCTGATCATCTTTGTGGCCCTCTTCTGGACCTGCTCCAACAGGTCCATGTCTTTCCTGTGCTGAAGGACAATTTTCACACAATCACCTGCAACAAAAGGCTCTATCTGTCCACCAAGATATAACACAAAAGTTCATTCAGCCTGGCTGTTCTACAGGTTTCAGCCGCGCTATAAGTGCTCCCGACCTGTGAAGACTGGTACGCCCACCACAACTTTACTGTAGCAGAATATTTAGCACTGTAGATTTATGCAAAATTTGAGCTCTGCAGGGCCAGAGCTTTTGAACAGCTTATTTTCATACAGAAGTCTGAAGATTATGGGAAACAGTTATTTACCTTTGCCCTTAACTATGGTTCCTCCTATGTTGTTAATGTGCTGTCAACAGCTGGCACGTAAATCTCCCCGTATCTAATGTGGCAGTCTTATGGCCACATACGTTCACCAGTCTGCAGTGTCTTAAATATTTCCTTCTTTCAAGGCATATTTTAGGAAATCAGGACAATGGCTTCTCAGAAACTCACCAAAAAGAACTCACCTGTTGGAGGACTATATGGTATGTAACTGAGAGTGACTGTCAGCATGGCAATCTTAGGAGGATACTGAATATAGACTGGACCACTGTTCCTAGAGAATATGCTCTTCCCTTCATACCTTGCGAAGAAACATGTTTGCAAATGGACTTACTTACGAAACTCTACAGGTCTGACAAACATAATTCAGAGGTAGAGATGCTTCTTAAAGAACCTGCAGAAGCTGTCTGAATCCTTGTGAAATAACCTTTATTTTGCCTAGCTGGATAATGTAATTTCAGACAGTGCACGAACCATTTAGGGCTTATCTCATCAGGGTAAATTAGCTTGCCTTGCAGCTCCATGCTACTACAGATTCACTGCTTCAAGTACCCAATTTTGGGTTTTTTTTAAATACGACTTCACCATGCTGCAGAGTGCAGTTTAGCCATGCCCCTACCAAATAACTGGAAAAATTGGTTCGTCTACTCCTTTCAACAAAGCTACTAATAATAGTTGAGACTCCTAGTGATTTAGCTGTATTTAAGTACAGAGAGAATGCTCTCAAAACATCAAAGTGATTAAATTTCATCTCTGTATAACTGGAATGTGACTTAGGGAGGATAGTTTAAGTATAATCTAGAAAATAATTTTACAAATTAAATTTGGGTGGGATTTCACTGAGATTGTTACATTGTTAAAAAACAAGATTTGTTAAGCTTGTCAGGACAGGCTTGTAACTTCCATGCCGTAAGCTGAATACCTTTAGAGAGCTGGAAGATGATGAACTCTGTGGTTCTATGAGGGAAAAGTACTATGCTGGCAATTTTACTAGAAGCCCTAGCAACACAGTAAAAAACTCAGGTTTAGAATGTGTCAGCTGTCCTGGGCCTCAAACAGTAAATCAGCCTGCAGGAGCTCTCTGGGCACTATATGTACATGGGGCACAACTGGAATGGTTTATAAAAGCGAGGATATTTTTAGATTTATAAGACTGCCACAAAAAAAAAA
>KZ505655.1:763915-774746 GCA_002844005.1 Limosa lapponica baueri
TTTGCATTTAAATGTTAATGAATAAACGTTATCTGCTTTAAAATATATACAATAAATATTTCTAAAGAAAATTACTGACAGACTTCACCTTTGCTACTTCAAAACCCTATATCCTTCATCATTCAAAATAAAGTTATGGAAAACGTTTCAGTTATTTATTTACATATATATTTGTATATTAAGTGGTCTCACACTTACTATCAGTTAACATGATGATGGAGAGACAAAGCTATTTTTGACACATTATGACTGGAAACTGGAATTACTGAAAAGTCATCCCTGAAAGCCTTTTCTAATACACTCTCCAGACAAGTCTTATATTCAAAGTTTTGTTTTCTTACTCGAAGTGTGGGATACCCAGAAAATAATTCTAACTGAGATCTGTCAGGTGCCCATATCTATGAAAAACTGAATATTCCCTCATTTAATAATTACTCATTAAAAATTTGCAATAAAGACCATCTTTTTTACATTAACTGTAAAATTCTGCTCAAATATTAAGACTTATCTTTCAAAAGTATTTCCTCAAAAACAATTTATAGTATAATTTTTATGCTAATATAGCAATAGCCATTCAAATCTGATTTAAATGCATCAGTCATTTCTTTCTTGGTAATCGCTAAAAATTAAGAATATTAAGAACATTATATAACTTTCCAGGGACTTAATGTCCCTCAGTATCTCTAAGACATCCCATTTTAAAAGAAGCAGTAGTTAATAGATCTCTTCCAAGTAACATTTTCTGTTGTGGCACAGAACTGTTATCCAGGTAATGTGTGCTTTAAAGCTCTCCATACTTTTGTACAATTTTCACTGTAGTCTGCTCAAGGAGTTCTCTCACTTCTCAGTTTTAGGAATGCCACTGTTCAATAATGTATAAACATACATTATATGGGGGGCGGGGGAAGGAAACACTTCCTATTCAGTAGTAATACAGCCATGTATAAGAGGACAATGAAAATTGAAGTGAATAAATGCTTTCCCTGATATTCTGATATCAAGATTTTTTTCATTGAAAACTGCTGTTGAATTATGGAATCATTATCCTCCAATAGCTGCTTAGTAATATTTTTTTTTCATGTGAGTAAGATTAGACGAATACATCAACTATAGTAAAGTGTTCCCTATATCAGTACACAGTGATAAGGAAGGACTCACTCAAATTAAAACTACAGCTCTTTAAAAGACATTATTATTTAAAAAATTAGAGTACTGTTCTGATAGCAATATTCCAACTCATGCTTTAACTATAGTTTTCTTAAAATTTAGCTTTACTCTGTCAACTTTCTAAAAAGCATGCTTTAGCAAAAAGATGACAATGAACAGTTGTACCCTTCTGATATTTAATGTGATTTTGGAGTGCTTGATTATTCTGGCCTTGGTCACCGCTGTGGTTTACGTGAAGAGTAAGAGCAGTCCCTTTGGCTTTGTCATTCCACTTCGCAGTGTTATGCTTTTTTTGATCCTGGCTGAGATGATTTTGCTGAGGGGTCTGTAATTCCATATCACTCTTTCCAGACTCCCAGTCTGCAGGATTTGAATGACTTGGTGTGAAGAAAGATCCGTTGGATACATTTTGATCTGCATTATAATTATTAGAAAAAAGAATATTATTTTATTGTAAATGTTAACAATATTTATTCTTCTCCTTTCACCACCCTCCTCCACTACATTGCTTAAACTTACCTTTTCCTCTAAACTGTACAGTTTTTTCTTGAATCCTGTTGTTATGGTCTTGCTTATGTTCTGTGGGCAAAACTGGAACAGGTTCTTTCTCACCCCATCGCACAGGACTGTGCACTACCTGATTTTCTAGCTGATGAGTGCTTTGTATGCTTTCTAAAAACTGTTTGCTCTTTTCAGGTTTTTTTGGGGGAAGATTGGATAATCTTGATCCATGAGCAAACCTATTAGCTTCTGCATTAAAGTGATGTCTTTGTTGAGTTGCTGATGATAATGGATAAACATCTTCAAAGTATTCCACTCCAGGTAACAAATATAATTCAGGATAAAGAGCCTAAAATATGCAGTATATTTATCAGACAGGACAAAAGAGGAAATGTGCAATGTAAAAAGCTTCTGAAAATTTTACCTTAAAAGCCATTCAATACATACATATGGAGGAGCAAATAACTCCAGTTTCAGTTCTGTTTCTTGCTTTGCTTTCACCTTGGAAGATAAAAAAATTGAAGCATAACCAATAAAATACTTTTTTATCAGTACTGTTGCATATAATTTATTTTCTATATTCTGTTATCTTTACATATTGCATTTTTTCTTAATGAGCACTATATTCTGTAGTGGACTGCTGTGGAAAGAGGAACACAGACTACTATTCTATTTTCTGACATGGCACTGAAACTTTGTCTATTTTTCAAAATCTCAATCAGACCCATGAGAGTACATGGATGTACTGAATAATTTTTATATCCTTTGCACTTTCTCTTATGGTTCAAAGGACCTGATCCAACAGTCACAGCAGAAGAAAGTCTTAGACTCTCTTTACCAAAAGTTGCTTCAAGCTGAATCTGGATAGAAACGCCAAGTCTCACATAATTTTTGCTATTCACCTGATACAATACTGCAAAATATTTAATGAATATAGGAAAAAAAAATATACTACTCTCCTATGTTTTCTTGCATTTATTCTTTGTCTTGGTATTTTTGTGATACACTTTCAGATTTCAACACTCATCCTAAAAACAAAGTCAAAGATAATCAATGTATACTTCAAAAACGTGCCCCAGTAGAAAAAAAAAATAAAATCTAAGCTTACATTTAAATAATGAAATTGAACTAAACATGGGGCCAAATTCTTTTCTGAATATGGCCAGGTAATGTCATTGATTTACTGTTAAAAACACAGGCTATATGGAAGAAAAAGAGGAGCAAATGTACACAACTTTGGCTTAGGCTTATTTTTTATTTAAAAACCCTTACTTGCAAGTAGGGTACAGGTTTTACTACTGCTTACATTGTTACTGTTGTGAAACAGAAGACTGGGGGGGGGAGGAACACACTCAACAAATATTTGGTCATTGAGATGTAATTCAATGAGGTTACCATGACCCTAAACAACAAATAAACCAGTTAGTTGGTTTATTGCTTTACACTTTGTTATAAAATTAAATATCAAGCAACAGCAAATACTCCAAATTAAAACTGTATCTTTGTCCCTTAAATTCTTCACTTCTATCTACCAAGATCTTTAATTCTCAATGAAAGTAAAATACTTTATTAAATTCCTGACATTCTAAAGGAAGCTGGAAAATGTCTCCATTTATCTCAGAACTATCATTGGGGAAGAAAATATACCATCTTACTTACTATGATGCAGTTAAAAACACCTCAGTTCTCTGAAGACATATGAACATTTTCAGATTCAGATTGTGTCACAGTCTTTAAGTTTCTCTTCAGATTTTTCCACCTAGTTTTTGCACATGACTTAATATTTATTCGGCTTTTCTGTGTAGGTAATTTTAGTAATAACTCAACTACAAATGAAATAAAGAACAGCACCAGATTTCCAGCTTGTAAATAATTTCCAAATCCGTGAGAAACAGAGGTGAAATGAGAAGTGAAAAAAAAATCCTATACTTATGTACATCACTTAAGTCTTTGTGTATTACACGAACAAACTTTCAGTTGGGCTCATTTTCAAGTTTATTTACTCTTCAGCTGTAGTTTATAAGATACAAATATATAGAGAATCAATGTGAGGAACAGTTATGATTCAGAGATGTAGGTTTTTGATTATGTAAATCTTAGGCTGTACAACTGGACGAACCAGTGGAGCACAAATGTACATCCAGAGAAGTTTTCATTCAGAGACTGATCTTTAAAGGCTTTTAGGGTGGTCATAGCAGTAAACATTAAACAAACTCTGACTTACTCAGCCTCCATTGCAAATTTTTCAAGCGCCATATTCCCAAGAATGTACTGGTAATAATGACCATAGGGGGATTTTTTTTTTAATGCAACCAGATTTGCAATATTTAATCTATTGACTTATCAAAACTAGCATCTTTTCACTGGTTTACAACTAATTACATCTGATACTTTAAAGAGTGTTTCTAATATACCTGTCCCGCTGTGCCTTTGTGTTTGGGGAAGTAGATGTGCTCTGACAAGAGCTTATGCTCCAGCTTGTTTAAAAACAAAGGCTAACAGTGCTCCTCAAGTTCTCTCTTCTATTTTCCTGTGATATTATCTGCAATTTATATTATAAAGCAGAAGAGCACTAAAGGAAAAAAATAGTAACTTACCACTGCTAGTTTTTTCCCAATGCATTTTAAAAATTTGAATTTATCTGCAACTGCAACTCCACCCAGGTATTCTCCAAGCTTCTCCCGTAGCGCTCTTAATGTGATGTGAGGAGACACCCTAGAATGATGTTATTCATTAATACATATGTAAGATCAAATAATGATGGCTTTTCATAGAATCATAGAATGGTTTGGGTTGGAAGGAACCTTAAAGATCATCTAATTCCAACCCCCCTGCCATGGTTGGTGGAAACTTCACCAGACTGCCACAACTTCTCAAATATGATGGACAGTGGCTTAGCAACTTGCATCTCATCAGGTCTGATGGATTTGTACACCTTCAGGTTCCTTAGATGGTGTCGAACCTGGTCTTTTCCTACAGTGGGCAGTTCTTCATTCTCCCAGTCCCTGCCTTTGCCTTTTGCAACTTGAGTAGTGTGGCTAGAGTACTTGCCAGTGAAGACTGAGGCAAAAAACTCATCAACCTCACCCTTCTCTATATCCTGGGTAAACAGGTTGCCTGTTTCCTTCTGGAGAGGGCCCACATTTTCCCTAGTCTTCCTTTTATCATTGACATACCTACAGAAGCTTTTCTTGTTGTCCGTGATGTCCCCAGCCAGATTTAACTCTATCAGGGCTTCAGCTTTCCTAACCTGATCCTTGGTGGCTTGGATGATTTCTCTGTATAACTCCTAGGCTACCTGTCCTTGCTTCCACCCTCTGTAGTTAGTAAGAGCGGGAAGATAATGCTATACTTAGTAAGAGGGGGGAGATAATGCTATACACATGCTGGTTTACATGACCAAAAATGGGAACTATGTCCTGGAACTGAACCTAATTACACACAGGCCAGAGAGTCTTGGTGTGGTAGAGTCAGAACGTTGTATCACGTCATAGTAGACTGTATTACAAGGGCTGTCATAACATTAACTAGCAACATTCATATTTCAGGAACCCCATACAAAAGGAGAATATGGAAGTAGCTGAAATTTGAAAATGACTCCTTCAGAATGCTCTTGCTCATCTGCAGATGAATAACAAAAACATTGGAAACTGTAGTCATGCATTTCCATACAGGTGACAAAGTTTCATGGGGCCGGTCCAGGACTATAGAACATACCTCTTCAAGCACTAAGAGCTAGAGCAGACGTCATCACTGTCCACCTTAAGTAGCAGGCACATTCCTTTGATTTCGTCTTCTCCAACACAAATTTACAGTTGGGTGTGTGCATGTGTACATGCAAATGTGTTTTAAATCAAAACCAAACACTTCAGTGTGAACATTTCCACCATAGTTTGAAGATGAGAGAGCTGATGCAAATATGAATTGCATCATTTAATGTACTACTGGAAACCATGCAAATATTATAGTAATGAGCTCAGTATAAAAATCAACATAGAATAAAAAGCAACTCCACAGAACAAAACCAAATGTACAAGAGGCACACAAAAGCTCTGCAGCACAACATAAGCAACTCTAATTGCTCCTACGCTGCCATATAAAATAAACCAGCAAACAAATTCAGGCCTGAGACTGTTAATTACCCATGCTGATTAAGTGTTAGCATTCTACCTAGCATGATTTTGGCTTGGGGGACAGCACATGCCATTCTCAGTAAACAGTATAGACAAGAACATACCATCCCTTCAACTTGGACATGTCTTCAATGTTAACTTTTCAGGGTTTGTTTGTACTTGCAAACAGACCTATATGCCTCCATTTCATGCCCTGGGCATGTAAAAACACCCTCAAGTTTCGTCTCATAAACACAGTACTTCAGTGGGCTACAATGCTTTGCTTGCATTATTTCAAACACCTTGGACTTAGAGGATTTTCCTGAAGATGATAAATCTGCCTTGGAGCACAGGCATGCAGCAAAGGAGACCCAAGTCTGCAGAGTGGACACATCTAGGCCACACTGCTTGGTCTCCGTACATTTAGCTCCTGTTTATTTCTTCCCCTTCTTCTTTATTGCCCACACTTGCTGCAGATATTAGCCCTAATGTCACTTATTTGAAATGTATAAAAAAATACAGGAAAGATGGATACATAATTCAATACACATCCTTCTGAGGTCTCATGTGAGAACAGAGATGACCTATAGTTCAAATATCTCTCATTCACTACCATTTCTTCAAGCTGATGTCTTAGAGAACATATGCTCCCCTTGAATGGTCTCCTGAAATCCAATAAATGCAAGCTCTTTGCATTTGCAAGTTCTAACACTGCACATCTTTCACTGACAATGCCCATCTAAACCAGTAAGGAAGCCTAGATCTAAGGCACTTAGGAACAGCAGGGAAAACATCTAAGTAACTATGATGTATCATGGGAGAAAATTGTCTAGGTATATACAGAGCCTGAGATATAGGGCAGAAATTTATCTGAAAATTACTTGCCAGTGCAGCTGCTAGGAACATATAATAATATATTTCTTACTTGCTGCCGCTGGCTAGCAGAAGACTAGTCACAACCGAGTAATTTGCTTCAGGGTGTTCCTTTAAAAGTAATGCAAACTAGAGTTCATTGCAGCAATCTCATCTGGAAATAACAAAAGTATGGCTCCTGTGGTGAGGAATGAGGAATAAAGAAAAGATCACAGAGGCTGCGAAATCAAGTTCATGGGAACAGGAACTCAGGGCCACAGACAATTACACACTTAATATTTTCCTCTAATTTAATGATTAATGGAAACGGCCTGTACTTAGACCTAGGAATCCTTTGTTAAGCTGACTCAGACTGTACTAGGATTCTCAACCTGACTGGACAGTGCTATCAACAACCTCCAAACAGCATGAGTACCAGCAAGGCTGCTGTTCCCTCTCCAGGATTATAAGAGAAGCTTTTTTAAAATATTTTTTTGTTTTTAAAAGACAGTGCTAGACTGGCTGGGTGCTAGTTATTGCTAATGCTCATGTACTTCAGCATTGCATAGTACCCATAAGAAGATTATTTAGCAATTATTTAAGACTCATTAGCAAGCAACAAATACACAGACAGATATAGACCCACTGAAATCAATGAGAATCCTAATTTAAGTTGATGGCTCAGAATTAAGCTGTGGTGAGATAAATTTACACTAGTGAATAGAGGGCAGTGACAGAGGTCAAGTCATTTCATGTGATTGGAAGTTACTAGTCCAGGAGTGTGTTTTGCACCTCTGCTGGAGACTAGTACAGCAAACAAAACAGATACATACACTTATTTCCTCTGGTTCTGAGCATCCTTTCAACAAAAGAAGCTGTGCGAATGAATACATTCTGCCCTACATGCTCATACCTAACTGCTGTCAGTCTTTTCAGCTACACAGTATATGGTCTTAAGTGGACAATAAAAGCCTAAATTTAAATTAGTTAAAACCCATATTCCCTGCAGTTTAAGCTAAATTGACAGGTTTTGCACAGGAGCAGACAAGGTGCATATAAAAGCTCCATTTCAACACACATCTTTACATTATTTGATTCTTCTACAACTTCTTACCACACTGGATACACACTGATTTTGCAAGTAAAGTGTTTAGGAGTATGAAACAAACTTTCAAAGTTATGAAAGATTAAAACTGCAATTCCCTGTGCCAGGTTTGGGCCTAGGACTGGAACTGGGTCATGCTTTCACCATCTGAGAGCACACATAGCACACAGTGTTGTGGGTAACCTCTCAGAAATACTACTGAAGAAGAAAGAAGATACGCTGGTGGTTGCCTGGCCTGTAATGCTTCCCCTCAGAAAACATGGCTTAAGCTCTTTCTTTGGACTGAGAAGGTTCAGACTGTCATTTATTTCTGGGAAGACAAAGGCTTTCACATCTTCATCAAGCTGCTCTGTCTTGAAGCTGGCACATTGCCAAAAAGGAATTCAAGATTTTAATAATCAGGCTTAAGGAGACAGAAAGAATATAAGACCATGATTTTACAACATAAATTACTCTGCAGAAATACAAGCGCTGCTCTGGAAGTGCGTTTCAATGGCCTACATCAAGGGTCACAATGGAGCTAAGCTTGATACAGTCCAAACAAACATAACGCTAGTCATGGGCACCACTTGCCCTCTAGAACTTATTAGAAAACAAGTCTCTTCTGACAGATGTAATCATGTTCTACAGAACAACAGCTACATGACTGAAGAATAACATAAAGGACCTACCATGTACATGAAGTCCAAGACTATACTCACCTTATAAATCCAGCTGAGATAAACTTGCTAGTAAGAGCTACAGGAACTGTATTCAGCTTGAAGTTCCACACTTCTTCTGGGACATAAAAAACATGGAGCTCCACCAACTAAATAAAGTAAGAACAGATGATCATAACTGTAGATATATTATAATACTCTTCCTATACGCTTTGTTTTGCTTAGCTGGATTTTCAATTTCTGGAGGCAGGAATGGCTTCTTTGATGATAAAGCCTCACTCCTCTAGCCCATGTACTGACAATGATGACTAGATAGTGAGAACAGCAATGAATAGAGCAGTTTGTGATTAAATGCCAGCTGACAGCACCAAAACAAGTCACATTAGAACAAACTCAACAATGGAAATGAGAGCCTATGCTTGTGCTGTATGTCACCGTGACAGCAATGGAAATGTTCACCTCATAAGTCCTAAAAGCTTGATCCAAATGTAGTAGAAAGCACCATAACTTGATCTTGTCACCAAGAATAAAATTTCAAAATATATTGGGCAGTTGTTAATAATGTTAGCCACCTTAGAAGCACAGAAGTGCTCTTGGTAATGTCTGCAACGAGACTAAGCCTGCTCTGAGCAAGGTTCACTTAGATTATGTTCAAACCTGTGGTAGTTGTAGCACCATTAATGTCTGGGTCTTGATATTTTCAGTGGAAAATCAAAGTATTGACAAGGAAGATACACTTCCGAAAAGCTTTCCCTATAACTAGAAGCCATGCAAATAAGTGATACAAAGTATTTCTGCAATTGTTTAGTTACTAAATATGAACAAGAAAAGAATGCTTTCTATATATACTATGTTAGAAGCATGGGTTTTTTCCTCTCAGGCCTTCTAGAAATGGTGCAGTGTCACTTACTTTAATTTTTTTTACTTTTTATTTAGGAAATCTAAAAAATCTCTATGGAAAAGTACAAAAACTCTCACCTGTGATGTTTGAGGTCTCATTTGACTGAACGACATGTTGATCCCTGTACTTGATGACAATGAATGCCAGGTGGGTTTTCTAGTTTTCTTTTTGAGTGAAACATTCTTTAAGAATGAGTTTCATGACAAACTGCTATGAGATAAGCTACTCCATTAATTTCATTTATTTTAATTTACTGTTCTTCTTCCCATCTGTGAAAAAAGTTGCCTCTGTGCTGAGGGAGAAAGCTTCCAGCTGACTGCAGACAAACAGACTCAACCACACCTTCTACACAAGGATCACCTAAGTAACTGGGGGAATTGCTAACCACAGCCCTGCAGCTCTGAGAAGTCTGCCCTGGAGAATTTCCTCTTAACATTTTGTCTCCTTTCATAAAAATACTGAAGTTGTATATAAATTTCTACACAACTGCATTGTATTCCTAAAGACCCAGAGCAAAACCCCCACAAAATGGGATTCTTGCCGAGTCTAGGTTTATCTCCGATAAAGAGACAATTACTGTGAACTGAAGCCAAGCCACACACAGGGCACATCGTTCTGGCCAAATGCACTATCGCAAGGAAACCTGACTGTGCCATGTCACGAAAATCCTTTTGCAAACTACCGTGGTTGTTAGAATTTTTCTTTTCTCTCACCTGAAGGCTCTTCCAGCACCTCCTTCTTACCTTGTCCTTAGGGACATGGTTTAGTGGTGGTTTGACTATGTTAGGTTGATGGTTGGACTCAATGATCTTAAAGGTCCCTTCCAACCTAAACAGTTTTATGATTTCTGATTTTCAGCCAGCTGAATGCCCTGACTGTTCTCCTGATCACCTTAGTGCCTCTCCCTCTCACCCTCACTACTTCTCATTAGCCTTGAGTGCAAGGGACCAGACCTTCTAGATGGCCTTCCAGGTCTTGCCCTGGCTCCGTGCAGTGGAATTAAGATTTCCTTGTGTCAGTGGGAAGCACCCACTTAAAAGGGCTCATGTCTTTATTTGCCTCTCCACAATTACACTGCAAGGAGCTCTCATGAGTGACCTGACCAGAACACACTGTCACAGCTATTCCCAACCGAAGGCATGGCAGGATACAGCACAAGTTCTTCCCATCAGTCGCTATGCGTGCAAGATGTTGCACGTCGCATTATGATGTACCATTATTCCATGTTTCATGGCCATTCCTGGACACTTTCTGCAGTAAATACCCATCTCCTCCAGACCGTAGTCAAGACCCAAACACGCTGCCAAGAGCACAGTTCACAACTTCATTCATTACGTCTCAGAATAAGCACCAAACTACTAACTAACTTGTTATTAGCACCACGACTTGCCACCTCAGTCTTAACGTTGTCTTCTCGCTTAATCCACTTCATAGATAAATGGAGGGAAAACTATCGTATATCTGTGTTTCCGGGAGATTCCCCCCTTCCCGGGCACACCGGCCTCGCAGGCCAACAGCCACGAACCAACACCTC
>KZ505655.1:775106-816634 GCA_002844005.1 Limosa lapponica baueri
CTGCCCCGCCCCGCCGACCCTCCTCGGCGGCCGCGCCTGCTCCCAGGCTTTAGCCCCGCGGCTCCTTCGGCCTGCCCGGCCCAGCCGAGCCCCGGGGCGGTCGCGTCCCTTCCCCTCCGCCTCCCCGGGGCCCGGCGCGCCGCGCCCCCTCGCTTCCTGCAGCCTCTCGGGACCCCGGGGGGGATGGAGGCGCCCCGCTCTCCCCCTTCGTTCCCGGATTCTGGGGAGCGTCTTGCTCCCATCAGACCGTGGCGAAAAGGGTGGCCGGAGTCGGGGTTTACAACAGGTCGCCCGGGCTGCCCCGGCCCGGGCGCTGTAAAATGGAGACTTGGCTGCAAGACGTACTGAGCGCCTTTCACTGAAGCTGAACTGACTGAGTTTAACTTGTGGCATTTTCGGGGTGAGACCGGGCAAATTAGAGAAAACTCTGGGCAAACTGCAAATACGAGATACCATGAAG
This sequence comes from Limosa lapponica baueri, assembly GCA_002844005.1. Lineage (NCBI taxonomy): Eukaryota > Metazoa > Chordata > Aves > Charadriiformes > Scolopacidae > Limosa > Limosa lapponica. Next base: position 775,567 of record KZ505655.1, read on the forward strand.
ATGCTACTTTCTGAAACTTGGATCGTGCTTTCCTTATGAGTTCAGAGTTACAGCAAAGAAAAGCAAGAAAAAGAATTTTTTCACTGTTCCGTTTTTAGGTAGGCACTGCCCACCAGAACCCCACAGGCCATGCCATCGGAAGGATGGCTTTCCAAGGGGAGGTGAAATACCAGTTTAGTCCAGTAGAGCATCTTAAACTGTAGGGTGTATTTTTAAACAATTTGTGCTAGAACAAAGATCTTCATGTATTTAAAAAAGCCATCTCCAAGATGCTGCTCATCTTTCACCCTTCATGCTTAGAAGTTTAACACGAAAACTTTCCAAATTAATTCTCATTCTAATATTGCTCAACTTCATGTCTTTAAGAAAACAAAAAATTACAATTAAACTCTTGTATAAAATCTACATGAGGTGTATCACAGAATCTTCTAACAGTGCTGTTTATGCTTTTTCATGTAGCTACATCTTCAGTAAAGAGTGTTCAGTGAATTCTAATGCCAGCTTTTATTCTGACTAGGTTTCTCAGGCTGCAGCAGACTTGAAGCAATTCTGCCTGCAGAATGCACAACATGATCCTCTACTGACAGGAGTATCATCAAGTACAAATCCCTTCAGACCCCAGAAAGTTTGTTCATTTTTGTAATTACATGAACTACTTTGGTATCTTTCACTGGTAAGTTCTTGAATTATGATTCATAAACTCTTCTGTCATTAAAAACTGCCTTTAAATGAGACTGCTCGTATTAAAGTATTCAGAAGAGACATCTGACTTCTGCAGCTGGTGTAGATCCCCGTTTTGGGCCCCTCCTCCCCAGTTCTGGTTGTAGTTCTGTACCGGAGACATGCTGTTCATGAGTATTGTAAGTGGCATTTAGCTGTTGCAGTGCTTCCACCAGTTTCTGTTGCTGCAGCAAAGCGGTAGCGGGGCCAGCTGCTGCTCAGCTGCGATTTGGACTGACCTGGCTGTACAGTAATTCTGCTGTATCTCCCTTCCACGTAAGGGTATTAATTTCCATTTTCTCACACAGGATTACTCGCCTGAGAGTACATGGTGAATCCTGATAATGGCAGATAAAGCAGACATTAGTTCTTAAACTTTCAAACAGCACTTCCAAAGACAGGTTAGCGGTGGTCTCAAAGAAGGGCACTGTCCCCTGCAGGATGTGCCCTCTAAGCCAAAAGAAAAAAGTATGTCACCCAAGAATTGTATCACTCCACTAAAGTAAGCTACTACACGGGTAGCAGTTTAAATAACTAGAAAGAGTTGAATGCTCATTTGGATTTTCATTCCTAAACTGCTATAGTGACTACTACGAATCTGGCATTCCTTGAAAATTCTGGTGATTAGATTTTAGACTAACCTATTTAGAAAGGTGAGTTTTAAATCCATAGTAGTCTTAGGAAGAGTCTGAGAGTCACCATAATTTGATATTTTGCCCAAAGTAAATGCATAATTTTACTGTGTCCTACTTCCCCCATCACCTCTTGACTTGGATCTGTTGGGGTGAGAGCATATATGTTATTTCAAAGCAGTTACCCATCATTCACAATCCTTAGAACTCTCACGCTGAGTCTTAACCTTGAAGAATTCTGGTTTTCTGATTCTATCACCTGAAGAATTGCAGTTTCCTAGATTTAAGTTGTTATTTAGGCAGTTTTATAGAAAGTTGACCGCAGTCAGATTGAGTTGTTAAAATCATTCTTTAAAACTGTTCTCCCCTCAAACAGACTTTAGAAAGCTTCCAAAAAGTTTGTCTAAACAAGGTGGTTCATGCTAGTAATAGTAACAGTGTAGAGGGTGATGCTATTTGACAAACAAAAAGAAAACCACTTCCCCCACTGTTTTGAGCAATGAATTACATCAGTGTAACTGATTTGTGCTTAAGAGTTCTCATAGCTTTTAAAGTTATCTCTATGGTGAGTTTTATCATCCATTGTTATTTAAAAGATACTATTCTCGGCCATTGACGTGTTCACACACTGTAGCTTCAGCTTTAGGTAGTAATTCAAGGAAGAAATCGGATCCTCTGTAAGCATTAGACTAATAACCTATAAAAAGCTAAATAAACTGTACTTTAATCAGTGACACATACAGTTCCCCACTGAGCTTTGCCAAGGTCTGCTAATTCCTGGGTGTGGATGTCAGGAAATAACGTTTCCTCTGTCTCACACATATATGTGCTAGCACAGGGCATAAAAGGCTTAGTATTTTGTTTCTTAATTACAGTCCTTATCTTCCCTTTCTGATTTTGGAACGGAGCGCTTGTTTCTTCTGGTGTTACAGGCAAACATCATTAGAGCAGTGGTTTTAGTTACAGTACCTATATGGAAGATTTATTTCTTTCACTGTATCTCTTGGAAGCACTTCCTCAAACTAGGCAATTTCTTAGTTGTAATCTTGGTGTTTACATGCTGAGCCAGTACAGTTCCTGTTTGCCCAGTCAGCACCACCTCTGTGGCATGAAGGGGAAGTGCAATTGGTCAGTTACGGATTTCGCCTGCGCTTCAAAGGCAAAGGAGATGCCTGGTGGTTCTGTAGGCACCAGGTGACTGGGAACAACTTTTTCTGGCCTTCCACTTAGCAGTTTGGCTTCTAGAAGACACTAAGCTTCAGCTCATTTGTAACAGCTTTGATTGTCTTCTTGTACCCTTGAGAATAGCTTCATGGTTTTAAAAGTTTATTTTATAAACTTAAAGAGTTTTGTAAGACAGCTATGGAAAAAGAGGATTTTATTTTTTCTAAATAGCTGCCCATGGCATACTCTGAAGGTACATGTTCTTAGACATTGAGTTGCTTTATTTAGCATTGATACTTTTCTAACTACTTTTTTTTGTTGTTGTTTTTCAGATCTTTTAGCATCTTTTCTTAGCTGCTGATGTGGGTAGGGGCAGAGTGCCTGAAGGAGTGGCCTGGTTTGAAGTCTGTACAGAAGCTTAGCTTTAATGTGCCAAATCTAACTGTAAAATTGCTACTGTCGTCAAACCTCTTACCATCTACCTCTCCAAATGAACTGTATGCTAGTTATGATACTTCTGTTTCATAAGGGAATCAGTTTTATATGCCAAGCAAAAAATAAAAGTGTCTTGACTTAGTCTGGTCTTGGAATTACTGTAACATGTTGATTAACTTCTGGGTATCTTGACACCTCACCAGTTACTGCATCACTCTGCAGCAGCTGGAGAGCACATACAGGAGTCTGCTCCAAGTTTGCCTGGGGTTGACAGTCTTACAGAACAACACGGCTTCATCGGTACTATACTTAGAAGCATAATAGAAATAGAACAGCAAAAAAAATTTTTGGCTAGTTACAATGTTAGTTTATAATTCAACTACACAGCTGTCCCGTATCAGAGACATTAGTAGATTACTTACTCTATGGGCCATCTTACTCTTTAGGTAAATATGAAAAAGCACAGCTGCATATGAAAAGAAAGTACAAAGAAAACTTAGATTTTTAGCTGCCAGTGAATGTGCAAACTTAAGGCAGAACAGTAGTTTATTCACCAATTCGAGAATAGCTATGAGGCTGAAGAAACATTTTTAAGATTTTGATGGGGAAAAACCCTGCTCAGAGACCTCACACAGAGCAGCATATTTAGATGAGAGCTTTACGTGCTTCCTGTAAGCTGGCCTTACGAATTCTTTTCCATCAGTGTTTATTTCTTTTTATATAAAATAGAAACCGCTTAGAGTATATACCTCTCCTAAATGTGAAATTCACACAAGAGATACAGGAATAATATGCGTGTCTCCTACAGGCAACTTCAACATGGCTATTTTATGCAAGATATTAATGAAAGAAAATACCACAGGTTTCCTGGATTGCATACAGCCTTCTCAGTGTTCTCTAGATAGGAGACCATTTCTGGAAAACTATCACCATAATGTCAGGGAACAGAGTACTACAAGTTAGAAGCGTTTAACATATTTATCTCTTACCTGATTAATGGAAGATGTCTGGGTTTAGCTGCTTAACAGAAAAAAAAAAAGTTGTATAACTAAAAATACTTTATTTTGAGAATATCTTTAACCACAATGTTTACTGTCTTTGATGCTGCAAAGTGGAATTTGTCTCTACAGCACAGCAGCAGTCATGGCAAATCTTCAGTGACAACTAAATTACAGGCTGCTCTGAAACTGCCATAGTTTTTTTCTGCTAAACTGGAAAAAGAGTCACTGTCCTCATCATGTTGGATTTAGCTACAAACATAAGAAGAAAGATGTGTCCTACTTGATCTGCTCCTGTAGAAAGTTTTAATGTTTGCAGATTGTCTTTATGCAGGCAGATACTATTCATTATCATTAGGAGTCTGAGATGATCCATAGTTCAAAGCAGTTTTTCTATTTCTGGTCACCAGCAACTGGCAGAGAGCTGTCCCTTATAAGTGAAATTTTCTTCTACTTGTGTCCATTTCTCGGCGCTGAAATTTAAAAGGAAAGTTATTAACCAGCAAATTTATGCAACCACTCAATTTATAGTAGGGTAGGCAGTGAAACGTGTCACAGTTACAGTGTAGTTGAGTCTTTCAAGACAACAGAGAAGAATTAGAGATCAGTGATTTAGAACTAAAGAACACATAGCAGTTCTGTCTACTGACAGTAGGCAAAGTGTCTTCAAAACAGGATTATCAATGTTACGGGCTACATTAGGAGTATTAGAATTTTCCTTCTGGTATAGCTTGGATATTCACTTCTAAGTTTTGCCAATCAACTGCAATTCCAAGGTAAAAATTACTGGAAAAGTAACTTATCCTTGCCGAAAGTAATACTTCTATTTCACTTGAAGATGTCCATAGGTTAGTGACACTTTCCATTCACTATTAAGAAGTGACATCTATGTGAATAACTTAATAATTTTTACATTATGATCCTTGCACAAAAAAAGCTCTAGTCATTTACTAGGCTTCCAATAATAGCTTACACCAGGGGAGCGTTTTTCAAATTTGCTTGTATCTGTGTATGGTAAAATAATTACATTCTGCAAATGTGTAGTCGCAGTATATTGAAATTCACCATCCTTGCTATTTTTATTTTTGACTTGCAATATAGCAGAATGCTTCTACTTTGCATATTTCTCAAAATACACCTCTAAATATTACAGTTAAACACTTCCGTATCGAGAACTGCATTTATACTGCTTTTTTAGGTTAAGATTCATGGTTACATTTCATGTCAGATTTAGTCTCCCTTCCCAAGCAGGACTATTATTATGACTTAGACATACCTTATGAATCCATTCATATTCTCCAAATTTGGAATCAAAGGTTCCTTTTTGAAGAGACCTCAGCTTTAATGTAAAACGTGGCCCAAGTTCTTGTATTCCCACTTTCTTTTCACTCTTGAAGATATATCTGGGGGAAGAAATAAAAATAAATATTAGGAAATAAGTTACAAGAACATTCTCTCTCATTTGTGAGTTTTGTGGAAAACGTCACCTGTGGAATCTGAAAAAGATGTAGTCTCGCTGGTTGTGAAATGTAGCTACTTGTCTTCCAATGAACTGAGGATCATGTGGGAAGAGAGAAGCAAACATGCGACCAACAGAATGTCCAAGTCGTGTCGTAAAATTATTCAGGATTACTTCAGGTACGTGTTCTGTGGGCTCCTTCCCTTTTCGCTGGAATTAAAGTAATAGATAAGAATGTGAAGAACAGACTGAATGCAAAATGATTTTAATGTATTATCAAAGAATAGTTTGAAATAAAATGGGGGGAAGACAACCAGGGCTAACTTCTTTTAACTGGGCTGGTAACAAGTAAAGGAGCAGCTGCTAATACAAGGATCTTTGCTTCAACAATATAAATTGAACGAAAAAGCAGAAATAACTAATTTTACATTTCCTCTCTCCTGCACCAATTTCCACTCCTGACAGCACCCCTTATAACAAGCAATACAGTCTACCCATCACAGGAGTCCTCTCTCTACTAACACTAAGTGAATATGGGACTAAAAGTATATGAGATTCTTCTTTATTAAGAACGGATGAAGTTTAAAAGTTACTCATTTCAAAAGAGGAAACAAAAAAAAAAAATTTTACTACAAATTAATTAGGTCTAAGTAAGCAACACTTACTACAGAAGTGACAGGGCTGTAAGAATAACTAGGTTTTATTCTGACATATATACTAGGTTATATACTGCCATATTCAACACATACACATCTGTTGAAATCTATTATACTGCTGATTTTATATACCCTATTGTGTGTATATTATATATTGGGTATTTCCTATTGGTGTAAGTTATCAGCTGCTATTTATTGGCACAACTATAAAAATACTTGGCAGACAATTAAAGGAATTCGGCAAATAACTATGAAAATAGAAATGCGCTGCTTATGGAAGTAGAACATATCAGTCCTTGGCCTCTTGTTAGCTTATGAAAAAACCACCTTTACAAGATCAGCTGAATCATACAGAAGTGCAACCGGTTTTGACAATTCAAATAGACCGAATATATTTACCATTTAACAGACTACACGTTTTGTTTTGGTTTTTTAATTTTGTTGGAGCCTTACCTTTATTTCTTTACGCAAACGGACACTACTCATTCTAAAATGAGCTGTTGGACCATCAGGCAGATGACTTAAAACAAGACCATCTGTTCACAGAGTTAAAAAAAAAAGGCTGGTAAAATTCAAAAGTAATTTACAGAGGAACATTTTCTGCGAAATGCAGTATCACATATCCATAATCTATGCCTGATTTACAAGGCTTCATTATATTTTTGAACATACATTCATAAACGAGTTACTGTTCTGAAGTATGTCCATTAAATTTTGTTTCAATAGCTAACCAGAGCTATTCTTCTATCGCTTTCTCACTAATTAGTAATGTTTTATCTAGTCAGCAAAAGTAAGTGGAACTTCCTGGTCAGAAAAACTTGCTAATTAATCGAACTGTTAAATTTACTGAAATAATAATGATGTTTATTCATGCATTACAAACTTTAAAAAAAGGCCAACAAACTTTAGTTACTAATTCCAAGTTCCATTAGCTGTCAGTTATTCAAGCTGGCACAGCGATTTTTAACTCTGTAGTTACACTGTAAGCCGCACAGTGAAGAGAAAACATTCAGAATAAAGTAGATCTTTGATGCACACTAGAGAATTATTTTCTTTCCCTAATGGGTCCAGGGCTGGTATATCTATTTTAATAAATACACAAAAGGATACTTGGTATTTTGCGATCTTCATTAATGACAATTAAATCAGTGAAGTCCCTTGCAATACACTGTGGAATAATTCTTTTCAAAGCCAGTCCTCTTCGATAGTAGACATGCGAGTTCGGTATAACAGTAGACAGCTGTTCACAGAACCTCACTGTTCTCTGCAAAACAGGTGAGTTAAATTGCAATGTGGTACCTACAGTGCCAAATTCAAGTATTAGGGGCACGGACGGTTCCTCGTTCCAACTGCCCTCCCTGATCATAGGATGGTTTGGGTTGGAAGGGACCTTAAAGATCATCCAGTTCCAACCCCTCCCACTAGACCAGGTTGCTCAAAGCCCCATCCAGCCTGGCCTTGAACACTTCCAGGGATGGGGCATCCACAACTTCCCTGGGCAACCTGTTCCAGTGTCTCAGCACCCTCATGGTAAAGAATTTCTAATCTAAATCTACTCTCCTCCACTTTGAAGCCATTACCCCTTGTTCTATCATTGTATTACTTCCAGTATCTCTATATAAATTTGAAGATAAACTATTAAACTCATTGTTTAAGGACATTGGTTTACAAAAAGTTCGTAATATTTCAAAATACAATACAACTATTACTTCAGGTACTAATGTCCAAGTTTCCAGTAAACTGTGACGTGTACTTTTCCTATTTTTAAAACCCCTTCTTTTATGGTTTTCGCAAATGTCAGTAATCTCCCCAGTTAGGTAATGCAGATCATTTGCATACAAGAACACATGCATGAAGTTGCTCTTTTTTTATGAAGGAAACAAACAGTGCTAGAGAAACTAATAGATTACATACATATACAAGGTTATTGATAGTCAGTACATACAACAGCAGAAAAAAAAATATGTGAAATGTGAAAGCTATTATTTTCATCTTCAATTTACCAATGATAGCATGAAAACCTTGCTATCTTATAACCAGTTGATTGCTCAGAACTCTCCAAGTAAAGCATACGCACCCCACGAGGTCTGTCTGATGTTGTAATAAGAATCTTGGGAACTGTCTGTCTGTTGAAGTATGGTGCAAATTCATCAGTTGCTTCATCAAAAGCAACCTGGAAGAAGAGAGGAGTCTTGTTAATCCACCATCTATGAAATAATTGCCGAACAATTGTTCAATCTGATCTAAATTCTGATGAAACTGAATTTGCAGAAAAAATATCAATTCAAAAGATCTATCCTATAATCAATCATCACAAGGCATGTGGTTTTTACATTTTTAGGAATCTAATGAACACTGATTGACAGGTTTTGCTATCAATAGCAGTAATGCAAAAGGCAATTATCTAATGTAGATAATGAAAGGATGACATCACCTCTTTGTGAGCCCATTACAAGTAAAAAGTAATTAATCAACACCTTAACAGCAGAGCGCTGAATATTAAGTTTAATCAATCCACTTTATGTCCCTTCTTGGAAAGAAATGGTTAACTTAATAGCACATACAGAAATTAAGCAGTTACCTCTTCATCATTGGGATCTACAGTTGTTTCATCATACACTCTCTGATTTTCAATAGTCTTTGGTACAGCTTTTGGAGGTGCCTAAAATAAATAAGCTTCTTAACAACACATTAATGTAATTTTAAAGTGCATTGCAAAAAAAACAAATTCATACTACCACAGTATTGTGTATATTTCTACACATAATTAGAAGTACTATTTATTTTATGTCAGCTTTTAAGAAAGAAGTTACAACATCGCCCTGATTAAAAGCATGCATGGGTATTGGGACATCAGAGAGCAGTGACACTGCTTAATTGCAGTTCAATTAAGAAACTGGGTTCCAAAACAAAAAAAAAGATAAGGAGGGGAACACTCTATCCACGTCTCTTCTCTTCCATGGAAAAGAAAAGCTCTATTTTCAACAGATTTTAGCCTTGACATCTACAATTTAATGACTAATAGCACATAATGTTTACCCTGCTTACTTACACTACTCCTGTAAGATTACAATACAGGAATTAACAACTGACTGTCTCCAATTGCCAATATGTTTTTGAAGTCATTCAGGAAAAGAAGCAAAGCCCTTTGTTTGTGGCTAGGATTGAAAAAAAAAACAAAAAAGCTGAAAACTGGCCTGTGAAGGTTTTGGTCAGATGTGATTGTTTTAATTTATATAGAAATTACTTATTAGGAGTGTAGTTCCTAATAACACCAAGATAATGACGTAGCAATTGCATCAGGCAGGAAACCTTTTTCAGGAAGGGCCTGCTTTTATGCCATTAACAGCATAAAACTCACCCTGCCCGACTACAGCATCATTTAACACAGTACCAACAGTGTTTCTAAGCTCAGCTGTTTGACGCCTCCACTCCCCGACGCAGTCAGCGTCTCCGAAGGCTGCCACGGCCACCGAGCACCGAGATCAAGGCTCCACCGAAGCCTGTGGGGAAACCGTTTCCCTCACGGGGCCGAAGCAGCCCCAACGCAAGGCTGAGCTGGAGAACTATCACCAAGGCGAGCTCTGCCCCCGTTCGCGGCGGAGCACCGGCGGCCTCGCCGCGACGCGGGGCGGCGGCACGCTGCGGCCGGAGCCCTTACTTTGTCTCCCAGGGCTTCTCGCTCCTTTCTCCTCTTCTTCTTGGCGGCCAGCTTCTCCTAGCGGGAGAAGGAGAGGGATCCGTTAGCCAGATTCGCCGCCCGGCCGGGCCCTCCCCCGCCCTCCGGTAACGGCCGCCGCGCCGGGCCCTCCCCCACCTTCCTCTGCTGCTGCTTCCAGCGAAGGAACATGAAGTGCCGCCGCTGCTTGTTCTTGATCTCGGACACGCTGAAGGTGGGCGGGAAGAGGACCCGCTCCGGGGCCGGCGGCCCACCATCCTCCGCCGCCGAGCCCACCGGGCCGCTACCATCACCAGCCATGCTGCTGCCGGCGCCGGCGGACAGGAACTGACCCCTCACCCTTGACCTCTGCCCCCCGCCCGCCGGCAGCGAGCGCGGTCGGAAGGCGGGGCCCCCGCCGCGCATGCGCGGAGAGAGAGGGAAGCGGTGGAGCGGCGGTTGGGCTCGGCGCGCGCAGAAGCGGCTCTGAGGGGCGCGGCCGTGCGCTGCCTCAGGTGCCGCCCGCTGAGGGGGCGCCGGCGGGGCCGCCGCCGTGAGGGCCGAGGGGGAAACCGCGGTTTTCAAGCCAAGTGTGGTTGCCTTCGGTGCGCCAAGGAGGCATGGCTGAGCTCTGGCGACTGCTTGGCTAGTCCTCCTCCGGCAGCTCTCGCCACGGGGGCTGAGAGGCGTTGGCTGCCTCCCTCGGCCCTGACGGTGAGCGGGCGGCGCGCCTGACCGAGCTGTTGGTGTAGCTTGTTGCCTCGCTGCAGGTAGCTGCGAAATGGCTAAGCTAATTGCTCAGCAGGCAACAAACCTTCAGATAAGATGAGATTCTTTAATACAAATTACTACTGCGGCGTAACCTATAATCAGGCTTACGAATATCAAAATGGGAAGCTTTGAACAAACGACACGCTGATGGATTTACTTAAATGATAGCAACGTCCTGATGCAGTAGTGTTTTTCCACATGCACACCTTTCACATTCAGACATTTTAACTTGTGGGGAGCATCTGCTTAAAAGGAACAGTAGTTTTCTTTGATGGTAATGTTCCTGAAAATTGTTTTTATTCCATTAAAGCCTCTTGAAACTTAGTTAAACAAGAACCCCTACAATAATTAAAGAGGTTTAGTTCATGTAAAGCTAGGAATGAGGGTTTCTGTTCCTGAATTGATTTTCTAGCGTAGAGGTGTGCAAGTGTTGCTGCACAGTGAAGAATATACTCTTTCATGGATACTGAATACTTGGGGGGTTTTGAGGGGCCTGGGCTAAATTTTAATTTCAGACTGCAAAGTTCTGACCCTCCGTGGGACTGATTAGTTCCAGTTGTGCCGAGGATTGTTGCTAAACTTGGAATATGTCTACTAATTTTATATACAAATATGATTTTGCATTACTGAGTTTCTCATACTAGAAAAATGAAATCTGCTGATGAAGATAATGGAAGAAATCTAGGAACAACTTGAAGTAGACAATGTTTCAAACCTGCTTCTGTCTTATGAACAAATAATTCTGTTACTCCACTTGCTTCACTGAGGTTATTTCTGCTTAACGCAGATGTAAATGAAAGATCAAAGGTCTCATTATGCACGATCCCATATTTTTCTGGCCTCACTCCCATTTTTGTCAAGAGAAAATACTTCAGCTATCCTTAGTGCCTTTAGGACAAGTAATTCCCATGGTAATTAAGGTTTGGGGGATTTAGTGGAGACCATGTTAACGGAGGACTTTCAGTAACTTTCTCTTACTATGTGATTCAAATACCAGCGATTGCAACGGTATGTCTAAAAGTCGTTAGCAGAGATTTTCATCACTGCTATTAGCAGAACTAACAGGGAGTCCTAAGTTATTTGTAGTTTCAGTTGCAGTAGTGTTTTTGTCAGGATCATTGCAAACTGATGTGCAGCATAATTGTGTGAAGCTCACTGAATGCCTACGTGTGGAAAAAACCCCACATTATTTTTCTCCCTCCCAGCAAGAGGGAAGACAACCTCCTAATATTATTCAGAGACTTTTCTTCCAAGGACTCACAGGAACAAAATAATGATACACAATAATGCAAGAACTTCCTAGGGCACGGGAGGGGCAATAAAAAGACACCAGTAACACATTGTGGACTTGGCAAAAATAAGATCACTAACAAAGTACAATTATAACTTCAATAGAAGGCCCAACTAATAAATACATGCATAGCATTAGTTTAATTTCTTCATAGAAAAGGTTCCAGGGTCTTGCTTATTTTAGTTATGAACTCTATTCTGTGCAAATAACATCTTAACCAGAATACTCTTTTTTTACAACTCATGTAGCATTGCCAGGAAACCATCTTTTGGAAAAAGCTGGTTGGTTAAAAAGACCCAACAAAACAAAAAATAAACCCCATACACAAACAAACAAACAGAAACCCCCAAACTAAACAGAAAGCACCAGTAGCTTTGATTTATGTAAACCAACAAGTAAGTTCTTCAGTGGAGAGACATGAGTGAAAACATTTATTCCATGTAAGCACTAAGGAATTTTGGAGGAGACCTTTCTGTAAGTTACCACTGACCCAGCTGCAGTAGTGGAAGCGTCATTCTGAGTTGTATTGATAGAGGGCTGGAGTTTTTTGCTATTCTGTCATTTTAAACAATTGAAAAATATCTTGGGATTAAGTTGAAAGGACAAAAATTCAGCTAGGGAAAGGAAATTAAGTTAGAAAATATTTATGGTAAGAGATGAGAAAAGCAGGTAAGGTGCCTCTGGATTCACGAATTAGAGAACTGTGTGGTTTTTTCTTTTTTTAAAAGTAATAACCAAAATTTTGCTATTTTCCTGTTTTGTTTTTCTTAATTTCATTACCTGAAGTGTCCTGGTTTGAGGTTTAGTGGCCAGCCCAGCGCAAACCGTCATGACATGAAGGTAGGCGGGATGCACTACTTATCTTCAAGATTCATTGTACTGGAAATAGTGTCCCAGAAAATGCAGTGTTCCAAACCAAACAAACCATTGTCTGTGTTGGAAGAGAGATAGGCCCTACAGGCTTCTTTCTTTCTCCCTACAAAATGCTGGTTTTTACTTGAAAAAGAAAACAAAAAGCTGTTGAGTATATTTTTAAAATGGATTCATTTTGACTGTAGTTACATTGCCTTGTTGATATGGGCAAAGCAATTCCCCTCGGAATCAGTGAGCCAGAATTCTTTGTGATTGTTGTTAAAAACAAAGAACCACCAATTGGTAATAGTAATTTGAAGATCACGAGATGAGCACAATTTCTGTAAAGTAATGTCTCGGTTCTAAGAATTCTTGGTGTGTTAGTAGAATAGAGGACAAGGGAGAAGTGACTGATTTTTCTCTAGGACAAAATTCCCAAAGTTATGCAGTTGGAAACAGTATTGTCATGGATCTAAAACTGGTGAGGAGAGGGGAAATACAAGGAACAGGAGGTCACAACAAAACGTGAGTAAGAAGTGAGCTGGCTCAAGGTTACCTCAAGGACTGGCTTTCCCGAGGTCCACATTTATGGTGCTCAAAACCTTCTGCAGGATCCCTAAGCCCCTGAACTTCCTGTCGGTGGTGAAGAATATATCTAAACTGTAGAAGCTGGCGCTACATACCGGTAGTCAAGCTAAGTCAGAGAGGCTCATACATTTAAACAGCAGAACGTAATGCGGAGCGGAAATACGAGTTGGGGCCTTGCAGTCTGTTTGTATGCTCTTGCAGCAAGGCATCCTTTGTTCAGCTGCCCAGGAGGGCAAACTGGCAGGAGCAGATTGCTGAGCTAAGACAAGTGTACTCTTCTTATTCTTGCATTCAAAGCTAGTTCTCCCATCCCTTCGTGGTGCTGTGTGGATACCCCAAAGCTCTGGTTTTTGTTATGCCTGTAAGCACCTCAGCCTTGAGGCTGCAGAGCAGTTTGTACAGCTTTGATCACGTCTGAACCTTACCAGGCCCCTCAAAATAGATGTGCTTCACACTCTTGCTTGCAGCTTCTCTCTGGTAGGCATTCTCAGGGACTGTCTAACAGCACTGACCGTGTAGCAATGTTAGTGATAGTAGCTTTCCTTAACTGGTAGTTCAGAAGTTAAGGTATTCATGTTTGATACAGAAGACAGGACTTTCCAGCCTCTGGAGACTGAAAATAACATCTTTCCTTTCAATGGAACAATCGAACCACAAGCCTGCAGGTTTTTCGGAGGTGAGAACTTTCTCCACTCTTCCAACTGGAGCTATTGCTATGTGCAGAATGAGACACAGAAAATGCTAGACCAAATAGCTAGTGGCTGGGGCATTCTTCCTGAAAGGAAGGAATATTGGATTGTGGGCTAGGTCTCAATATTCTCCCTGTAGTTTACTTTTTCAACTTACACAGAAAAGCAGAAACAAGCTGTAGAGAATGAATTGTAAACCAGGTTTGGTCTCTAGGTGTGTGCCCTCGCTGGGCTAAAGGGTCTGGTTCCTTTTACGCTCCTGGCCTGGTGCTCTGTTAGGCTTTTTGCACAGTGAAGAAAGGGGAGCATGGTCTCACCAGGGTGGAATATTCAGAGGGTGGTGGGCGATGCTCCATGTGGCAGAGGAATCTGCGTTTTAGCCCACATCTCTCTAACTGAGAAAGGAGTTGAACACAGACCCACCACAATGCACTGTCATACGAAAGATGGACGCTTTTTGAGAGAAAGCCTGCTTTGTATTTTGTAGAGAGCTTAGGCCTGTGATGCTTGTTGCGTGTTATTGTACCAAGCCATCTGGGATCTCTGCTGTAGAAAAGCCTCTTGTTCATCCAGCTAGGCGTAAGCATGAAATATATGCTGAACTGCTTAGCTCTTTCCAGACCGGGCATACCTAGAGCTGTTTCTCCAGGGGAGCATTATGTAGGGGAGCAAAGTAAAATTAAAAGGTGCCTATGCAGGAGCTGCGTGGGTAGCTTTCAAGATCATTTGTTTGGGACTTTCAGGCCTGCATTCCTTAGTGGATCTTGTTTACAGTCTTTAATTTCAGTATTTTCAATCACCTAGGGCAAGCTCTCTAATGGATAAAATGGGGATCATGCTCAATAAAGTGGGGTATTATTTAACATTTCAGGATGAACAGTAGATCTTACTATGTGCTCCCAGTGCCTGTCCTCATCCCATAACTCAACACAAAAATTAAATTTTTTCATATGCTTTCTTGGGTTACTCTACAGTAACTGAGCTGTGTACAAACATTTAAGTGCTTATTGGAAAGAAGGTATTATGTCCATTGTGCAGATGGGAAAATAAAACAAGTTTGACATAACAAAATTTATCAAATGTATCTATGAATTTAAAATGCCCAATGTAAGATGCCCAAAGCTGGATATTTTGAGAATAATTAGCACCATATGTTTAAACTACAACTATGTTCAATAAGGTTCACAGTTAACTTCACCATGCTCAGAATCATTCTAGATGTCAGATTCCAGAATATCTCAAGTTCAGCACCTAGCAAATAAGGAATGCAGACTCAGTGTCTGTCCCTAAAATGAAGTTAAAGTTTGTTGTATGACAGGTGAATGAGGAGACCAAATGAACTTTTCTTAGTCAGTTTTCATTCTATAGTGTGCTGGCTTTTGAGAGTTTCTTTACGATCTTTCTGCTTTTTACGGCTTTTGTGTAAAAAGTCCTAAGGTTTAAAAAAGCCAACAATGGTAAAAAAAGCGAAGGTCCCTCTGAGTAACAGCTTGCTCTTCCAAAGTATTGACACTCCCACTGCCAACAGGTATCACACCAGAACGTGCTGGGAGCACACTCTCTTACCTCATCTCGTCACTAATAAGGACATTAAGAGCTTTGGCCCGTGTATGGGTCCCCGAGGAACACCACGAGTAACCAGCCACCTTTTTGGTGGACTTTGCACTGCCAATCAACACCCGTTGTACTCCATAGCCCAGCCAATTATCCACCCACCTTGTGGTACATTTTTCCACTCTGTATGTCACCAGTTTAACTCTAAGGATAGCATGGGAGACCATGTTGAAGGCCTCTCCAAAGTCAAGATAAATGGCACGCACTGCTCTTCCTCCTCTGCTGAGCCAGTTGTCCCATCGAAGGTTTTTTGCCTTGGAAAAGTCCCATTACACCAGCTGTTCTTAGCCACCTTTGTGTCCCTCAGGTGCTTGGAAATGTCTTCCAGGAGTATTTGCTCCACAGTCATCCTGGGGATGGAGGTGAGACTGACAGACCTGTAGTTCCCTGGCTCTTTCATCCTGCCCTTCTTGATGTTGCAGCTTAGTGTAACCCTCTTGCTGTACCATGTGAAGAGCAGTGATTACTGATGCATTTAAATGGTCTGTGTCTAACATCTCGTAATCTGTACGTATGTGCATGTGTCAAAGAAGAAGTTATCAAGCACTTGCAAGCCTGAGAGACCGAAACTTAAATAATCTAAGGAAAAATGAAGCATTTTAAAAATAAAGTATTTTATGTGGTATTCTTACAAATCTATTATTTAAAAATTGTGGAAATTCCATAGTCTGCTGCATGTGAGTGCCCAGTTTTAAAGCTCATTGTAGTTTAAAATAATGACTTTACAGCTGCTTTCTGTATGGATGTCAACATGATCTTAACCATGTACTTATAACCGACATTACAGGAATTCCTTCCCACAGGACCTATCACGATGGCATATCTGGCCATTATCCTAATCTGGGCAGATCAGCCTGATGAATACTAGGCGTTTGATTTCCTACAAGTCTGTCAGCACCTCTGGTTAGTTAGTAGATTACAATTACTAGATAATGCATTCGTTGTATGTAAGCTGGAAAAAAAAAAAGAAAATATAAATGAGTTTGCTGGAGCTTCGAGTGCCTAGTGCTGAAAACTGGAATACATCCCCAAATAGAAATTCTATAAACAAGAAAATTGTAATTGGACACATTTAGGCTTTTTGAGAAGTTTTATCCAATAGTTACCCATTGCAAAGTACTGAAGAAGCACCTACTGTTTCCAGACTGGTATTTTGCTGCTTCTGGAGGTCACTATCCTTTTCTAAAGAATTCTCCTGTAAAAGGGAAGGTAGCTAATGGCAACATTTCATCAACTTTGTGGGTATGTAGAAAAACTTGTGTTTCTTGGGGGGTGTGGTCCTCTCTGTGGGAAGTAATGCTAGTACCTTTCTGCTAGCGGCAATTACATGTAGCTTGGGCTACCTTAATAAAACATTCCTTCACGTACTGAGGAAGAAAGAGTTTATCTAGCATTAGAATATGACTCATTTCTAGCCAGATATTTTTCAGACTATGCTACCTTGTGCTTTCGTTTTATTTATTGACTTTCCGGTTTTTTATATTAAAGCATACTTGCGCTGCAGTGGAGTAATTTCTCTGTAGTAAATAGCACTTGGTATAGCAAATAATTTTGTTTCTTTTTCTGCTTGCAGGTTGCCCACAGATATCTAAGAATTTTCTTCTTGTCCAAAATTATTGCAATGTAATTTATAGGCGTTAATATAGCAATAAGGTAACTATATTGTTACACCGTGAAATACCTCAAGTGAAACTGTTGTTCCCCTTGCAGATCACTCTTACTCCATGGTATCAACACACATGTTATCAACAATTAAGCAAAGTATGATGCTTAAATATTCTTCTATTTTAATACCTTTCAGTGTGTGGCTATTTTACTTTTTTGCTCTTAGTAGATGCTTTACATTTTAAATTGGGAAAAAATAGTCAGGACTCTTTTCTACTTGGCATTATTAATAAGTCAGAAGTAGTTATAAATGGCCAGTAATACCTATTAGTTTTCAAATTTGTAAAATAATATTTGCAAAAGAAACAGAAGTTGTGGAGTGATACATGATAACGATTTATTCCCCAGTATTACCAGAGTCTTTGGTAAGATGAGCTAACTTGAACAATGTGCATCTTAATATAGTTAAGTGCAGGCTAATATTTCTAGGAAAGAAAAATGTAGATCAGTTATCTGATGGTGAACTGCATTATGAAAAGTAGTGATACAGAAAAGCAATGAAGAGCACATGGAAATTCTATCTTTGTGGATAAATGTGGGAGCACACAGTAGCAATAGGGATTTTGTTGGTGGAGCGGTATGTCTTGGCCTGAGACCGAGACAAAAATTGAGAAACTGGTTAAGCAGAACTATATGGGTTGATTTGGGATCTAGAAACCCTTCTTACAGAAGAGGCTTGAAAAGCTTAATCTCTTTAGCCCATCAATGAATCATATAAGTCACCTGGAATTACATAAGTAAAGAGAATAATTGTAATAGAAGACTTCAGTTTAGCAGACAAATCTTTTAAAAGATTTAGTGTTTGAAAGCTGAGCTAAGAGACATTTTTTGACTTAAAAAAAAACAAAACAAAACCAAAACCAAACAAATCCCTTAGGCTAACTAAGCCTTGGAAAACTTTTAGATAGATAGGCCTGTGAAGTATTAGTCATCACCTGAAATCTTTAAATCAAGAAGGTGGATTATTTCCAAAGGAAGCGTTCTAGCTCCAACAGAAATTACGTAGACATCACTTGATCTAATCGTCACTTGTACTGTGCAAAAGGTCAGGCTGGAGAATCACAGTGCTTTCTTCTGGTCTGAAAACCTGTGGTGCTACAGAACATCCAAATGGAGAAAAAAAGACCCTTTAAAATGTTTTATAATAATTTTAGAATATCTGCCATAATATTAATATAGTATGTGGTTGGAGATTGCAATGAATGCATTTTTAAAAATAATTTAAGTTAGCAGACATATTACAGGGTTTTTTTTTCTGTTTGCATTGCTAATTTTTGATGAATAGTTAATAGAATTGCAGTATCTCTTTTATTTTAGGTTACCTAGCCCCTTTCCCCTGATAAGATTCTATTTTCTTTCTTTACTGGTTTATCAAATCTTTTAAGACTGATATTTCTGTGCTGGGTGTTCAACTCAGGATAACTTTCTGGAAACCATATTTCTATATTGGGTAGTGAACATTAACAACATCAAAAGCAAAATGGCTAAAGTTAATAAAAACAAATTCTAATGCAAGTAGTTCCGAAATACTAGACAGATTGGTGGGATAATTTGGAAATTCACCAAGGAGATTTCTCTTCTCTTTTATATTATAAACTCTCCGTGGCAGAACTTTTTTTCTTATGTGTTGATAAAATATGAACATGCTTTTGGACATTTATAAGTGCTAATCACAAAATAACAAAGGTAATGAACATTGTAAGACATTTAGCTGGCAACACATAATAATCCCAGTGTCAGATAACCTCTTTTTTTTTCCAGTATGCATACGTAGCTCTTATTAATGAAACTCAAGCTGCACCTAATTACTAGTAACAGACAATCACTGGCATTTACCTCCCACATACAGAGCCACACCTTGCCCTCCAGGAAATCCAGAGAGCTTCCCAAGAACTATCCCTAGCTCTGGCCTAGATTTCAGCCTCTTCTACAGGGTTTTACAGTAGAAGCTTGTCAGAGCCAATCCTGTCTGGTGCACAGGGATTGACTGAGCAAAGAAATTAAACTCATCATGAAATCTGGTCTTAAGTTAGACCTTTTATTACAGTTGCTCTTTCGCTTGATCTGTATGGTCTAGCAAGTTTGATGTTCTACCCAACGCAGACTGATGCCAAAGACTATCTCTGATCCTTACAGTAAAAGACAGAACAGAATCAAAAGCACCATTTCAGTAAAAGTTACTATACAAGATGACAAGGAAGAATTAGCTAGGATAATATTTTCCTTTGTCTATATTTCCAATTTGATCACATTTTCCTCCAGTTTGGGAAAATACTTTTATTTCCTAAGTTTGTGTGGGATTATTTAAGAAAGAGAAGGTAAAACATGGTTACCTTTGGCAGGAGAGGGTTAGGTTCAAACTCTAGTCTTTTATTTCACCAGGAGAGTTTTAAATGAATCTGAAAAGAAATTACAGCATTTAGTCTGATACCAGGATTGTATCCCTCAGCTGACAATGCATCTGGTCACGGCCTCTGCAATTCAACTTCAAATGTAAATGTGCAGTACTAGTGCCGGTAAGGGATTCAGGAGAACTGTCCTGTCCTGAGTTTCAATCCTCACAAATGCTTCATAGGTAACCTCTGATAAGTCCCGTTGTGCCTCATTCTTCTACAAGATTAGTGTGGAAGCATTTTTGCCTTATAGGGATAAATAAGCATAATGTATATTCTAGAAAGAAAAACAACAGCCCAGCAAACCACACAGGGAGTCCTCTCCTGGGAAGCAGAGTCACTGAAAAGGAGTCGGAGACTGATAGACCACCATCACTACTTCTCTGCCATGGTGACTAGAATAGGCAATATAATTCTTGATTGCCCAAGGAAGTAAATATTAAGAAAGAACAGAGACGTTTATACTTCCTCTGTATCTGGCACTGATGCAAGGCAAATTGGAATGTCGTACATGGGGTTTGTGTCCTAAATTCAAAAAGAGTGATGAAAAATTAGAGGAATCTCATAGAATAGACATGAGACATGATTAAAGGATTAGGCTACTCTCCTAATAATGGGCTCAAGGAGTTCCACTATTTAGTTTATCAAAGAGAAAGTTAATGGGGGCCCTTTACGTACCTTTCTATGTAGTAAATACCCATTTAAAAATACATGGCTTCGCTCTAGCAGACAAAGATCCAAGACCTGCAATCTTAATTTATAGTTACCCATAATTAACCATTGAGAGGGTTACCAAGAATTATGGTAACTTTTCTGTTGATATTTATATCAAGATGCGATGTTTCCCCCTTAAAATGATAAAATCTAGTTCAGACAGGAACTATTTCAGGGAAATTTGTTCTCCATTATACAGGAAGTCAGACTAGAAGATCACACAGTTCAACTTTAGGCTTTGTAATCTGTTAATTAAATAGTTAATATACATTCAGTTTAATTGTTTCTGTGATTATTAATAAACAGTATTTTTAATGTTTCATGTTTGACTGCAGCCTCACCTAATCTTAATTATTTCTTACTGTATGTGGGTGGTGGGACTTTGTCATCCTATCAGCACCTCCACCTTCATCCCTAAGGGTTGCATCATTATCTTGTTACACAACCTACAGGGTTGATATTGTTGATACGGTGCCAACCACAGAATCGTTGAGAGATGGTGTTGCTGGAGATCCCAACAAACTGCTCTAGATCATGCAGACATGTTATTTATCAATATGAAGTTCTGTTGTATTTTTTTAAAACTTAACTAGAATATAGTGCTCAGAGGATTATAGTCTCTTTGCAGGTCTCTCTTGAGGACTTTTAGCATGTAATTCTAGATTTTTTTACAAATAAATGTATAATTTTCCAGGCTTTTATCCAGGCTGAGGCTGATATTTAAAATTTTGTTCGCACTTGTTCATGCAACTGTATTTTGCTTGGTAGTCCTGGGAACAGACTGCCACCCTGACAAGGATGAACATCACCACATCCCTTGGCCACGCTGTTGTTCCTCTGGGCACCCCTCCAGCTTTGCATGGAGAGCAGTCCCTGAGGAAGCAGTCCGTCTTTTTGGTGACACAATGATTTGATTTGCTTTGGGCTCAGGATCTTTCATTCTAGTATGCCTGTTGGCAGAAGTTAAATAGTGAGATGTCAGTCTGGTACCCTCACCTACTGGCTGTATTTCTAGGTATTATCCTGCCCTAGGAAGAGGCAGGCATTCTGAAGCCAGGATAATCTTGTGACTAATAATGTATTAAATTCAGAGAAATTGTCCAGGAGCGGAACTTACAGTAGTATACTGGAAAGGAACTCACAGAAGGAAGGAACCGAACAGTTTGAGTCTGTTAATAGTAAATACTCTTTATCCCTCTGCCCATAGGCATACATCTTACTTGTACCACTACTACATATCCTAGACCAAATGTGAGAACGATAACACTTCAGGGAGCTAAATATATAAAACACCCATGACAGAATTAAGTTCTGGGACAAAGCTTTTTTTTTTTTTAATGAGCCTAAAGAAGAAAAAAAATCACAAGTGGGAGTTGTGGTGAAGTAAGGTGGGGCATCTACTACCTGCAACGGGGGAAAATGGCTGAGCTGCGTGCAGAGGCAATCATTCGGTAGAGTCTGGGGCATCTGCAATGACAATCTCCTTCTGGGAGTATTTAAAACAGAAAATTCAAAGCAGTAACAGATACAAACCTGTATCAGCAATGAAAGAAATAGCATGTGGATTTTTTCTTGAAGAACAAAAAAACATGAGTTCTAATTGAGAATATCGGCAAAAGTGTCTATGAGTCAAATATTTTAAAGGCTTATGCCTTTGAATCTATTAGGTCCAATTTCCAAGACTTGAGAATTTGCCAATTGCATCATTTTCAGTTATAATTATGAGATTACTGTCAAGAAAAGCTGACTTTCATTTTTGAAGCCAAATCCTGAGAAGATACTGGAAAACCAGGACTCACCCTCAGTATTTCTGATCATCCTTTAACAGTTTCTTCTGATGGAGTAATACTGGTAACACAATAGCTTTGCTAGAGAGCTTTTGAAAACTGGTCTCTCAAGCTTAGAAAATCTGTGTGAAGGAAGTAATAGTTATCATTCAAATTGATGCCAGACTCTAATTGTTACTTCAAACACAACAAGAACAAAGCATCAACAGGATATTTATTTTTTTTTTAAATCTCTTTGGTACACTGTAATAGCTACACCTACATCCTCTTAGAAGAAACACATTTTTGTTCTTCTGAATATTTTGTACAAATATTTATTAATTTGTGCGGTGCATTCATAAATTTAGAGTCCAGAGTTTAGCTCTTCTGGTTTTTCACTCAGTTGATCTTACTGTCATGCTTCATACAGTACTGCATCTAAATTACACTAGACTTACTTCAAAAGCTGTTAGCCCTTGAAATTTCCCTTGCTTGGGGAAGATGCTGTGCTTATGGTATACGTGGCAGGGGCCATGAAGCTGCTCGGTTTCACTTTGCCTTTACCACATTGGTTTAACTAATCTAATCAAATTGTTTGTGCTCAACAGCGTTATGTTTATGAGTGTCACTTGATCCCACAAAGTGCTGGGCTCATATACCCACACGAGATGGGGACCGTGAAATAAAAATTAGTTTCTTACCTGCAATACTGTGTTTCATCTTTATTGCACAATCTATCTACTGACAGTCATTTTTGATGGGCTACCAAGCTAAGCCCACAAACACAAATAGCATTATTATATGATTTTCAAAGCAGCCAAATCACATACTGCATTCCTCATTTCTTTGATTACCTATATGATGATTTTTAAAAATGAGGGCACTGAAAACAAAAGGAATTTAGCATTAAAGAAATGCTGCGTTTTTACTGAAAAAAAAATTGAAACTATAAGCTCTGTGTTCCTGCAGGATCCTGAGCAATGCTCTCCCTCAAAAAAACCTACAAAACCCCAACTGTATATTTTGACATACAATATAGATCTGACTTGCAAAAAAGCACAGGTATTGAAATCTCCCTATAGTTTTCCAGCAGAGGCACAGGCTTCCTTAAGAAATGTAACGTATGGAAAATATGCGTGAACTTGTGTTTTGTAGTTATATTTGTGTCTTTCTTAAAGGTTGTCCATAGACTTCTCTACATCCAGGGACTGAACGTCATTGCTGTACAGTACACAGACATATTAGCATATGGTAAAAATATTTCTTTTAAAGGGGTTTTTCTGAAAATGTTTGGGCTTTTTTTCTTGATATGACCTGCAATGGACTGGTGGTGCAGCTCCTATACGACATATAATTTGAAATGAATGAGGAGGCCTTAGTTAGGGTACACACTCCCATGGAACATTTTCCTGAAACACCTACTATTATTTGGAATTCGGTTTACTTGAAAGGGTCTATGTTGTCAGACTTATTTTGGTGACCAATAATGAAGGAGAGAGGGGGACTTTTTCTTAAAAGAGCTAAAATAGGAGTATGAGGAGCTGGGTGCTTGTGGCGCAGATGAACTCACCCATCAAGAGTGTAACAGCCTCTCCGGGTTGTACATTATGCACATTATCATACAGCGACTTGATCCTGTGTCTTGTTATGCAGCCCTGGGAATGGAAGAAGCATAAGGAGTCATCCAAAGGAAAGAGATGGAAGTTAATTCTGCTGTTAGCAGAAGAATGGTACCTCTGTTCTTTTAATTTCCACTTTGCTGTATGGTGCCAGCACCAAAACAATGCAGAGATGTTTGGGAATGAGAACCCTCATCTTGGCTTTCCCACCTTGGTTTTTCACAGCACATAGCAGGCAGAGTGCACCCAGGATGTGTTCTTAGTCCTCGAGGGAGACCGTGAATCTCCCCGGAGGAGAAAAGATTCTATCAACACCACTCATCTTCCTCAGTGCTAACAACACAAGGTAGGACTGAGGAGATACAGATTTCAGTCTTCATTCTGCCAGAGACAGGCTTTGAAATAGTATCTTAAATTACTGAGATGTTAAAAAAAAAAAAAATCACTAAAGGTGGGGGTATCAATTCTTCCTGATTTGGGCACTGAAAGTAAAGCCATGAACAAGAGAGACAGTGCTCACCAAGAGGAGGTTCGTCTCTGCCCAGCTCCTGCATGGTCCTGCCTCAGAGAGGTTCTTCTGGCAAAGCTGCCCACACACTAACAGCCGCTCTGGCAGCGCCAGGAGAAAGACTGTGGTCAAGCCAAGGATGTGGAACTCCTGTTGGGGACATTTCCACCATGTTGCGACTACGCTACCATCTTCTAGACACGGTTTGTGTCATAGATGATGGAAAGTTCAGATTTTACCTTCAGGTTCTATGGGTGATTCCTGTGTCTTTGAAGTTCTGTTCCCACTGAAGATGAAGGCAGATTCCCACTGATATTAATGGGGTTAGGATGTGTCCTTGTCTCTATTTTTGCTGTTGTTTCCTTTGTTGCAGTAGACCTATTCCTTTATTAAAGCTTTTGCCTGGGGGAAAAAGAAAAGCCATGTTACTAAATAAATTATGAAATATTTACATTTGTGAAGCCAACCCCTTATGGCTGGCTCCTCCTCTGATATTAAGATGACACTTTTTATAGAGCAACAGGTTCTATACTGCCCTTATTCTTCTGTGGGATCCAAGACCGGGAGGTGACAAAACAGCAGGCCACCATGAGCCAAGTGACAGTAAGTAATATCTAAGAATGCTTGCTGATTTTGACTCAGTGCAGTGAATGACAACTATATTAGACCAGTGGTGGTTTGTTTAGTGCTGGAGAAAAAAGTAGGATCAGAGATTAAAAGAAAGAAAATATAAATTGGGGAGCTTTCTAAACTAAGCTTGATTTTTACCTGAGAATAAAAAGCCATGTGTTGTAGATGTATCTGTAATAATAATCCTGAGAGCAAAGTGTTAAAGGCACCAGATTGTTTATCACTATTTATGTTCTGTTTATGTTCTTTTGTACTTGTATTTGCATTTGCTTTTTCGCCTGCAGTTCTCTCAATGCCACAAGAACAAATGAAGCTAGCTTTGGTGCCACGATCCATAATGAAATGATCTGTGGTTACTCTTGTGAATGTTTTGCATCTCTTGTTTCATTGTATTTTTGTATTGGCTTTAAACCTTAATAGCAGCTTCCTTCTTTTAAAAAAATGGTTAAGCATGTTGTTCAAATATGTGTGGTTCAAACTGTTTAGCTTATTAATTTCTCCCTCCTACTTCTACGTACGTAATGCTTTTGACTTTGCCTTGCCCCACCTCTTCTAAGTTCGGTAACAGACAGGTAGAGACTTTCTCTCCAGGTGCTGGTTTGTTGGTTGTTTTTTTTAGATACTTGGCTAAGTCACTTCAGTTTATGCTTTTCATTTTTATCTCTCTGTGACATAGTCTATGGAGGCTGTATCTGTAGAATGGATAAACGTTAATAATTATTGTAGAAATGGAACATCCTGTTAACTGGATTTCTGCACAGTTAACTCCTAATGGTTCTCTGTCACCAGGTTCAAGTCCTCTGACCTCCCTGATGTCACCCATCCACATGTTACTTCTGCTCTTCCCTTGCCTTTTCTCTCCTACTGACCATCAGTTGTCTTGTTCCCTCTTCTCCGTTTCTCCTGCAAGCTCCCTTTGCTCCCATTTCTCTGGTTCATCTTGTCTTTTGTCAGTAAAGAGGAGGGCAGGTTGGTAGGCGGCTGGAAACACAACTGTACTAATTATCCCTAATTGCTGTGCGGCATCTCTTCCATGGTCCTTCCTTGCAAAATGTCCCATCTTTCCATGCAAGAGTCTTGCAGATTTCCTGTACACAACGCCTATGACTTACAAAGTCGGTGTGTGAAATGGAGCAGCTTTCAGAGCAGGAAAGGAAACAGTTCCTGAAATGTGTAACGAGCTGGGCGTTTTAAATCCTCAACACGACGTGGTGGACAGTGGTGCTGAGCATACTCACACCAGTGCAAAAATACATTTTTAAATAGATGAAGAGAAATAATGATTTTTAGCTGGCAGAATCTTTGCCAAAAAAGGAAACCTGAAAAAAAGACAGACACAAAAAAAGCCTTGGAGCTAAATATCCTCACACTTTAGAAAGTCAGAAGTAACGAACAACAAGAAAACACTTGATATGGCTTTTGGTGAGCTTTTGGCAGGTTTTGGACTGTAACGGAGAAACTGTGTACTGCTGTAATGTGACATGCTTATTTGCGGGCATTAACACATGCAAAGACAGATTTTTGGGTTACTGTGTTATGATGCACAACTGTGTGATTAATAAATTAGGCAACGCTAGTACAAGTGTGCTGGAGTGAACCACTTGTAGCAATCGCCAGCACTCCAGCAGGCAACATTAAATACTGTGCTCTGCTCCAGTAAAGCTTTGAGTATTTGAATATCAATTTGCAGTTCCCAAGCTGCAAAGTGATCAAAGGAGGGGAAGAATGTGCCTTACTTTTATCCCTCTTACAGGACAATCAGAATAGTCACCAGATTCCCTGTGTAGAAATGTCAAACAAACTCAACTGAAAAAAATAACATCAAGAAGATTTACTAAAATCACTTGAGTAAAAGTTTAACACAGCTGTTTATAAAAAGCAAGCTATATTTTTGAAGTCCTAATGTTTTGTATTTAGCAGCTGGAGTAAAACAAACATATAAAATATGTGTAGAATAGCATAGTCTTATTACTGGGATAAATCAATTAAAAACTATAAAGATAAGCATACAATGGGCCTGAATTAAGAAATTATATTTTGAGGTAGTTTCTCTGTGGGGCCAAGGTCTGAAAGTGCTACAGCTGATTTCTGAGTTCATATGCAGCTTCTTTACTGCATTTACTGCCAAATTCCTAAGGATTATGAGGAAATTCAGCTGGTTAGGCCTTTAATCTGGTATCTCCAATCTAAATAGAAAGGCATCAGATTTGGCAAAGGTACTCAGGTTTTCAGGGCATCTAGAAAACACGTGTTGCTATCCCAGCTTGAAATTTCAGATCAGGCTCTCTGCCTTGTACTATGAAGGATTTGTTCCCTGCTGCAAGGTGAGTTTTTTCCACACTTTGCCTAACATAAATCTCTGTTCATCTCCATTCTCATTTTAAAATTCCTGTCTTTTTAAGAAATCTCTTGTGAAATTAAAGAGCTGCATCATATTCTTGCATCACATTCTGAGCAAAGTTAGGCTTTGGATTACACTGAGCTTTTAGAAGACACTGCCAGCACCCGAACGTTTCACCCAGGGCATAGGCAGCTGACATGTTCTGAAGTAATTACTGTACTAAGTACCCAGTGATGTATCTTTCCCAGAAACTGAAAATAAAGGTATAGAAGAGATCCACACAATAATTTATGGGCGTTAACATATGGGTGTAAGTTTCTCTGGGGATAATTATGTGACTATGCTAATAACGCCAAGGATGCTTGGATACATTAAAACAAATGCTCACAATGTGTTCTTGAGCTTTTCATTACTGTCAGGAGTCAGGAGTGCATATATTTAAGCAGGAGAGAGGGATGAGAGAGGCCCATATTCACAAAAACCACCCTCTCCCTTCCCACCGCAGGCGAGCTGAGGGAGCCCTGTTTGACACGGGTGCTTACATTAGAAGTGTTTACTGGAAACTTCCTGCTTTGAGAGCAGAAGACAACACAAAGCGTGCTGAGAGGGGAGCAGCGTGTGCGGTTTGCAAGGATAGATGGAAGAACGGGCATTACTGCCAGTGGAACAATCACAACCCCCTGGGCTTTGCAGGACTTCTTTTAAAAACTGTGATCTAGCACGCTTCGAAATAGACTTTGCTGTGGTTCAAAAATACGGCTGTGGACTTCCATGACACATCCCAGTGCCTTCCCCTTGGAGAAGGGAATGTTCCCAGCTCAGAGGAGTTTTTCCCAAAGCTTCCCTTGACTTGCTGGCAGCCAGCTGGCAGCCAGCCCCAGGTGTCCTTGAGAAATTCCCCGACACATTGCACATCACTCCCATCGTGAGGGCTCCATATATTTTCAGTTGTTGTGGAGCCCCCAGAAGCAATCCCACCATAAAGGCTGCCCTGTGAGGTGGGCTCGGGCTGCAATGCCTGTGCCTGTTTTCCAGTATTGGAATTGCCCAGCTGGAATTAAACTTCACACAGTTTAAGTTTTTATGCATTCAAATTTCTTTGGGTTTTGGGGATTTTTTTTTTAGCTTTTCTTTCAGTAAGGCCGATGTCTAATCCTTTGACCTCTTGCACTAAATCTGTGTAAAATTGCACTCTTCCAACACAGCAAACCACTACCCTAACAATCCACAATTACCAGTGTTACAGCAGCATCCTCGGGGATACAGGGGTTTGCAGAAAAACCATCGGGGGTTTTTTGGAGCAGTGACAGGGAGACAGAGTTCTGCCCTTGCTCTGGGGTGGCAGTGGCCGCGGTGAGGGTAGGAGAGGTCCCGGGGGGTGAGCGAGCAGCAGGCGTGGATTGCGAGAGGCTGTATTTGCATTTCCTGCCCCCTGCAAACTTGTCAGGTGTGCTGGGACCCAGTCTCGGCTTGTGGAAATGATTACAAGGCAATTTATGCCTACCAACAGCAATCCCTACTGTTGCCTTTGTTACAAACTTGGCTGCAGTACAGTAATGTTTAGTGGATTAATAACGTTGGCTTTTGGCCTCTCCTACTCCCTCGGCAAACAATTTTCATGTATAATAAGCATTCTCATTTAGTCTAACTAGAACGGAGCCCAAGGGTCGGAATAGCCATACCTGCACACTGAGGAGAAGAGACTCTGGGTTTCCAGACGGGAGACCAGCTTTCTCCCCTCCTGATGCCGGGGTCCAAGACTTCTGGCCTTTTGCAGGGTCAGCTTTGCTGGGCAGGTCCCACTGAAATCGCAGCAGGGGCAGCACCAGATGTCGGCTTCTGCAGGAGAAGGTCTGTCCAGTCAAAAGGGTCACAGTGGGCAGCGCAGTCACGGGGACAGGCAGGTATTTGTTGAGAGTTCGGCATTTTGAAAAAAAGAACAGCACATTTTAAAATTAACAACTCTATGAATATATATATGAAGTACGCAAAAATATTTCACACCAAGGACTGATCACAGTGCACGCTGTGAGGGCATACGAGGTCGAGTAAGTGGTGTGTGGTCTTGCCTTTGCACAGGAAGCCTGAGAGTTACAAACCCTTCAAAAGTCTGTATGGTTTATCTTGTTGATTATCGGACTCTTTGGGGAAACAAAGAGTCTGCCCATGTTTCATAACGTGTGTAGTAGAAATACCAGGATATGCAAATATGGACGTTACACAACGAAAGCAAAACTGAATTAAAGCTGTTTACAGTCGAAAAACAAGAGAACCAGAACGGCAGCCTTTTTATTGCTACACCGCTGAAATGAGTGTGTGCACAACCCGGCTATTTAGCTGCTTGTAATGTTGTGTGGTACAACTGTGTCCCTCCATCCTCCCACTGCTGTTTGTGCCTCCTCAGTAACACCTAAAACGGAGGCTACCAACCCTGGGTATAATGAAAGAGGAATGTTGTAAGCAATCTTGTGAAGGTTTATGGCAGTTATCAATTGATCAACTAATTGCAAATAGCAATCAGCACTTAAAGTCAAGTGATGGACGGTTGACTTGTAGCCTTAGGAGCAGGACTGTTGGCAGCGCTGCTGTGACAGCTGGGACTCTTTGCTATTGAACTCTGTGACCCAAATGCTGTGGCTGAGCATCTGCCACAGGAAATACAGGTTGTGTTGTAGGCCCAGGTGTCCTCTGATGCACCGCGGTGAACCTCACCAGCGCTGTCTCCAGTGAAGGCTTTCTCGCCATTCCTGTACACTGAGGTCACGCGTGAGCAGAGCTATGGGCAAGACACAGGAGTTCGGACAGGTAGGTCAGGTTAGTGTCTGCCAGAAAAGGTGGGCAAGAGAAATTAATTTTGTCTTGGCTTATGTGAGTGATGCCCTACCTTCCCACTGCTCACTTCTGTGTCACTGGCAATTTTCACTGCCACAAATAGGTGTTGCTCCACCACAGCTAGTGAAACAATGAAAAACATATATGTAAAACAATTTGACAAGCATCAGAGAAAAAAACATGATGGAGCAAATTATTTATCAAATGCTATTTGGTCATATGCAGGGCAAAAGACCTGTTTCGTGCAGAATAGCTAAGCTGTCTACGTTATTTTCATTGAGACTTGGGTTTGCCTTTGATCCAGGTTGAATAAATGTGAAATCCATTCCTGCACAATCTTCCTCATTAAGCAGACCAGAGACATTATTTTTATTTCTTCAAGGAGTACTCACAAATGTTTTCTGAAATTTTTTTTTTTGGTACTTCGTACACTTTGTTGTTTGGTTGATTTTTCAGGGTGAAAAGGGAAGGAAATCTTCAACAGCTTCTTGTGGTTGTGGGGCATTTCTTTATATCTCCTTCCTTTCAAGACACTGTTGTGGAGAATCAGGGGTATGGACTATGAACTCAGCAAAACCGAAATATTGGTGGGACAGCCAACTCTTCAGACTGGAGTTTGTATTAGCAATTCAGGGGAAACAAATACAAGGGAGATATAGCCCTATAAATATATTTAGGAACATATTAAACACAGATACACTTTTGAAATTGGAACCCAAGAGTGTATCAGGATTTTGCAAATTAGCTTTGACTTTATAGTAAGTCCATGCAAACTTCAGGTCCTAAGTCTGAGACTTGAAGGTATTGAAAATTAACAGTCACATTTGCTGTAGCGTAAAAATGTAGGTGAAATGACATCTTCCTGCAAATATTTTCTTCTTTTTTCTTTTTTCTTTTTTCCCTACTTGTCTCCATTTTTGCTTTGGCAGCTATAAAACATTGTAACCAACCACAAATAACTATAAAGATGGAAGGGGGAGACTGTAAACAGACCATTTTCACTCTCAATTTATTTTGCTGCTTCATATTTTGGACATGTTTATTTGTTTATAAGATTGCTGCACATGAATAAAAACACTAGAAATACTCCCAAGCTATTGGTTACAAATGATTTAAAGCTCATTTCTTCTCTAAAAATTAATCACATAAAAACAAAGTCTTCCTGTCCACAGATCTACTCGTCTCCCTGTCTGTATCCAATTATGTCAGCTCTTTAAGAGATACAGCCCAAACTGAGCAGAAATGCTGTGATTGATCTCAACAGCGCCTGGAACACGGAGAGATTTTGAAGCATTTTGGGGTACTTTTCCCTTGCTAACTGCCCAGCCCCAACAGCCCAGCTGACACAACAGCTTTCGGTTGTTCCTCCTGTCCCACGTCCAACATCACTCAAGCTTCCCAGGGCGCCCATGTGCAGTCACTCACAGCGATGTGCTTTGGCGCAGCCTTGGGCAGCAGCGTCCCGTCCCGGCGCTGGTGGCGAGAGGAGCCGGGGAGAGAGCGGAGCGTGGCTCGGCACACACGGAGCCTGCTGGTCCGGCACCCGGAGAAAAACAGCCATCATTTATCTGCACACCGCCTGCTCTTACAGCTAACAAGGTGAAGGTCTAAGGGCCGTTTTTCAGAGTGAAAATATAGTTTAAGGCAGACATTTCCTACGCTTTTCTATGTACACTCTCTATGGGCCGGGCTGTTTGGGAGGAGCAGTTCGTTATATCAGTGTGGAAGCCTCAGCGCAACTTTCGTAGTGGATTATCAAATGCCTGAAGGCTTTGTAGATGTCTTCGTTCTGTGTGCAGATGAACCCACCACTTCTCCAGGCTTGCTCGGCAGCACGGTTTAAGTCTCCAATGCAGGTCCACTGATCTTTGTATTCCCTTGAAACAGCCCATTTGGAATGATCGTTAATGGAATGAAAGGTGGAATTCAATGGCATCCCTATTAGGTTTATGTTGTAGACGTGGTAGTCAAGAGAGCAATTTGAGGGAAGTTTTTGGCCGGAATGCTGCCAGGATTCAGCCAACAAATCGGTCTTCAGCTCCTGAGCCATCCAGGCCACGTAGATATCTGTGGAATAACACAGGGTGTGGGAAATTAATCTTTCACGTTCCTTCATTTAAGAGGGGATGGAAAAGTATCACCTAAATTGGGCTTATTTCTTTCCAGTGCATAAAGTGAGACAGAGGAGATTTCTGCCCCCTCCCTTATTTTGACTTTTGTTTCAGAAGTTCGTTTCTACTTTTCCTCCTTTTCTTGGAAAACCTGTTACAAACAAACAATCAGCAGGAAAAAAAGGAAAGGAAAAAAAGTTTCAAGTCTTCTTCATAACAAAAAAAAAAGCAGATGATTCAAACCCCATTTTTGTTCTTTGTTGTTACTGTTGAATAACAGGAAATAAATGTACTGGAAATCCCACTGTTGAACCTTAAGGCATTTGAAGGACCAGACAGCTTTTTGGTTTGTGTGGCTGAAAGAATATTATGATAGGACACCATTCCTTGCCCTATCTTACATTTATTTCTAAGGCTGAATTTCTTTTTTCCCCCCAAAGAAACACTGATCGACAAAGAATATATTAAGTGCTTGAGAACGGGTGATAGATAGAGCAACAGGTTCTCTTACCATCTATGAACAAGTGTGACTTTGCAAAGTGGAGAAAGGTTTCCCCGTGAGCTGACTGGAGCTTGGACAGGTGGCGCAAGGGGACGGAGGGCAGCCTGGACCCTGCGCAGAGCTTCTGCAGGTTTGGGAGATCAGCTTGGAAGATGTTAGGGATGGAACAGCTGTAGATTCCCGGATTATAACTCAGCATCTGTTGGTCTGAGAAAAACCCAAAGAAATGAACACATGCAGAATAAAAATGGGTTAATGTGAAGCAATCAGCAGAGTAAATTTCTGCCTTGGAAAGGAAACCTAAATCCTTCTTCAACTTCACAGCCCATCTCCTGGAAGAGTTCAGTGTCAAAGTATTTTAGCAACCAAAACCATGTTTAATTGTATTCCGACTAGCCCTGCAGCACGTAGACTGGCTGGGAGACTCTGCTCAGGTTTTTCCACTTACACCTCATTATTCTTAGCAGAACTGTTAACAGTGGTCTCGGTCCACTGCCACTTCCACCCATGCTCATCTTCAAGCCTTCAGCAGCGACACAGCGCTGAGGTGGCACGTGTAAATCCAAGCCTGTCCGTATTTACAGGAGTAGTTTCCAGTCTGTTACAGCTGCCAAGCCAAATACAAACAGAAGAGCTGCCAAAGGGCCTAGTTCAGTTTTAGGGAGAACAGAGCTTGACTTTCAGCATCTGGATCGAATTTGCAGAAGAAATTTACTTTTCTGTACAGTGCGCAACTTAACTGTAGAAGTCCTTGCCATGGATATCTTAAAGAGCAAGGGAACAAATGGGCTCATTAGATGAGTTCATGGAAGACCAGTCCATCAGGAACTTTCCAGTCTTTCCAGCTCAGGAAATCCCTGAACCACAGATTACCAGAAGCTGGGAGGACGGAGCAGGAAAAGCATTAGTGTATGCATCTCATTTTCTTGTCCCCTTTCCCTAAACACATGCATAGATGTGCTTCCACAAACAGGAACCTGGTTTAGATAGCTCTGGGGTGTGCCCAGCCCAGCCATTGCACAGCGTATGTGTTTCATTAATATCCTTTGAGGTTTGTAACTGAGAGAAGAGTGAAAAGCAGTATGAAGAGCTTTAAGGAGCGTGCCAGTATGACTTCTTGTAATGCCTTTTGGTAGTCCCTTTTCAGGATTCCAGTACCAGATATCACTGTCAGATTGTTCTGAACCTTACAGGTATAGATTTTGTGGTTTGTGGTTTGTTGGTTTTTTTGTGGTTTTTTTTTTTTTTTTGTTTTTTTTTTTTTTTATTTTTAGTACTGGTATTTTATGTGGCAAAAAGTACCTGGGAAATTCTGTGATATTTATTCCATACTTCATATTTCTCACAAGCCAAGGCTACTACTCCAGCTCAAGCAGTGGCTGCCTTATATTTTTAGAACTGCAGGATGACTGCAGCTGAATGAGCTATTACTGTTAAAAATGATTAATCATCCTACTTTATATTTCCAAAGCATTTTGTATGCACAGACTGAGTTTACCCTCAATATACAGTCATGACTATTATTATCCCAATAGTCCCCATGGGGAGATGGAGACAGAGTAGAAGAGTGAATTTCCCACATTCACACAGGAAATGGTTGGATAAACATAACTGAAGCCAAGAACACTGTTTCCAGGCCCCACTTGGTTTCCCAATCTGACAATGAAGGAAGAGAACAAGCAGTTTCTGAGGCAAAGCCTCAAGAAAAGCAGTCAGAGGGGTGCTGTGGGGCAAAGGCTTTCTCAGGGACAAGCTTTTCATACCTAGTTCTATGAACTGGTCATATTTGAAGGTGACACAGAAGGCTGTCTGTCCATAGGACTCCCCCGAAGCTGGATACCCGTAACCATCCTCAGGGTTGGGAGGGAACAGGGGCACGCTGTGAATCACCCAGAAGCCTTGTGATTTGTCCAAGAGCAGGAATCCTGTCAAAAAAAAAGTTATTGCAAATTAATTAAGGAGGAAAAAGCCCTGAAACGATAGAGCTGTGTCCTACTTCAGATTTGCTGCTGCAGACACCACGCTTCAGTGTGTTAATGTCGACAGTAAACTGGCTGTAGAGTAGATTAGTGGATTATAGGAGATACTAATATTGTATTAAAATTGCATTAATTCTGTCCTGCATTGCCTAATTCAAACTGTCACCATGTTTCTTTTGAAAAAAAATATCTTTTCAAAACCCTTCTCTCTGCCCAAATTTTATCTTCAAAAAGTCTGATGAATTAGTGGCTGTGATCTTCTCTCTACTGCTCATTTTCCTTCCCTTCATATACTCATTGCATAAGGGGAAACAGACTCCGTCAATACGGTGTCTTCTTCTCCAGACCAAATTTTCCTCCATGGGAAGCAGCAGAGAGGGGCTATCCCTCCCCCTGCAGCAGGGTACTCCGGGGAGGAGCACGGCTCCCGAGTCATCCCCATTGCTGCAGCCTGGAAATACAGCCCTGTGAAACGTCTTCAGCCCAGTGTCAGGCTGGGCAAATCCCATCGGCTTCCTCAGGGAACGCTTAGACCTCCACTGAAGTTTATGCTTATTTAAAGTCTTGCTTCACCTTAACTGCCCCAGAGAGAGAGAGTTTGGAGGGGTTTATGTTTAGGGTGCCTTTCCCTTCGCTCCTGTACTGCTGGTGCCATCAGGACGATGGGGTCTGTACTCGCTGAAAGGAGCTCTTTCAACTCTTGAAAACAAAGGGTCCATAAGCCCCAAGAGTCCTTCAACACAGCACAGGTAAAGCAAAACCAAAACAGAAGCTGCAGCGTATGTAACTATAGAACAAACCACACATCATGCAAATCAGTCTCCAGCTTTGCTTTAGGCAGGAATTTTAGATATGTGGATAGACAGACAAGTAGATGCTATCCACAACTCTAAAAAGGAGAAAATAGTAGCTTGGGACGCTCCCTGTACCTTTGGTGTGTCCTCTTTTCCACCCGTCAGAGTCTGATTCAGGGACCTCATCGTTGTATATCGCATACGCGATGGTATCCCTCTGCAGGAAAATATACATTTCTGAAACATGACGTGCAGTAAAAGGAAACAATTCAGGACTTCTCTGTGTGAACATCATGAGCCTAATCCTTCTCTCGATTCAGCTGAAAGAGTCTCTGCACAAGTTACAGAAAATAAACCTGAAGACTCAGCAATAGGGTCCTGTTTAATACGAAGTGAAAGTTCTCTCAGTCATTGCAGTAGCCCTTCCTCAAGAGGTCCAATGTGCTCACTAAGACAATTTACATGGGTTTATTGGGCACTCCCTTGCAAAGAAGTCCCCCCCCTCTTTTTTTGTACCTCTCTCTGATTTAGCAACCAGATGCCATGAAAATGTTTGCTCAGGAAAAATAGACATGGCAAGTGTTCTTATGAAGGACAAGTAATGAATGCTTTTTTGCAAAATATTTGCATATGGCCACACCTTATTTCCCCTGAATAGAGAACTTCAAAGGAGTTGAGACATGCTTCCCCTCCTGATGTACTCTGAGTTTGTAAACAGTTTATTACAATTACAGCGAGACCTGGACTAGGACAGTTGGCCAGATTGCCCATATTTGACTGACTTCTGGCAATCTCTTCTACATATAAATTAATGACACCCTACCACTAACCCACAGCAGAAACACAAAGACACACCCAGACTCCCAAGAATATTATGCAGATGGTAAAAAAATAACTATAGGCAGATCTTGTGGTATTTGATAATCGCTTCACACAAATATAAATGAGGTGTCTGACTGTGGGGGTAACAAGCAGCAGTCACTGCTGATACAGTCACGGTGATTTCAGGGGGAAGAGCAAAACCGAGATTTGATGCGAGACAGAGTGTGAGACACGCACCTGGGAGGGCTTAGGGCAAGTGTCTGTAGCAGTCACCACTGGCCCTGGTCTGAGTTCACAGCCAGTTCACAGCTTCAGACATTGCTCAACATGAATTGCAGAGAAGAAGCCAAAGGGACTATGTACCAACCCTTCTTTTTTTTTTTTTTTTTTTTTGATGGGCCATACTTAAGTGCGTGAAAGGCTTGACTAGAAATTAGAAGTTTGAGGATAATTTCTAATTGTAGCCAAAACTGCAAATAATCTGCCCAGCTGTCAAGACGCTTCCCTTGATGTGTTTCAGTAGATCTAGTTGGTCAGGTCCGGCCATACCTCTACGTGCTTATTTTGGCTGGTTTCATTTCATTTGCATGTAATATCAAGTAAGCGTACTAACAAAATGATAATTAAATGTTACTTGCCTCGGATTCGTACGTCTCATACAGCTGCTGCAGTGTTTGTCCCAGAGCACCCTCCGTCATGTTGATGAGGTATTTACCGAGCTGCCAATGGGGAGCCAGGGCGTCCATGTACATGTATTCCAGCCCCACCAGGGGAATCTCTCCTTTGGCATGTTTTGGCAATTTGTAAAGAGCAAACCTGCAACCGTGAAGAGCAATTGGTTTTTTACAACCATCCTGTTTGAATGTGCAAATCAGTATCTCCATCCCAGCTGAGGATTTAAGGGAAGGATGACTCAGGGGGTGCCTGCACTGGCAGGGGAGCAGCCTCAAGGAGGTGACCCAGCACAAGAACCAGCAGCACCTTGGAAGCACAGCACCTGCTACAGACAAATTTGCTCTGCTTCTTAGCAAGAAAGGGAGACTGATGTGGCACCAAACTCCTGTTGCTGTGGCCAGAGTGCTGTTGGCACCCCCAAAGAATTTGAGGTAGCCCTGTAGCCACTAAATCCCTTTATTGCTCCTGGTTCTGGTAGAGAACCTCAGGTCCCAAACTCAGTCTGACATTCTCATGGTCAACCTGGACACCCCTTACCAATACATTTTTATATTATATAAATATAACTTTATATGAAATAGGTAAGATTATGTATTAAAATTATAAAAATGCATAATGTTATATTTATACATATTTAAATCCCCAAAGAAGTATAAAGCCATGTGATAATGTTGTTCCAATCCCACTTTTCATAACAGACTCACACTCTGCTGAACTGTGGCAGACTGGATATTTGCAAACCATTAGCCAGAAACACAAATCTTTTCAAAATTGTAGAGTACTCAATATTGTCATTATATGGCTCAGTTCATATTAATGTCCCTGATGAAGTAAACAGGTTTTCCCAGTGCACA
Source organism: Limosa lapponica baueri (assembly GCA_002844005.1). Classification (NCBI taxonomy): domain Eukaryota; kingdom Metazoa; phylum Chordata; class Aves; order Charadriiformes; family Scolopacidae; genus Limosa; species Limosa lapponica. The sequence goes on from KZ505655.1 coordinate 813,299, forward strand.
AGTCCATGGGATTAATTGCAATATAATTAATTGAGCCACTTTCTTTGAGTGCTGTACTCGAGTAATTTGTTATTTATGTCAATAGTGAGAACTGAGTGCCATTATTTTCAGTCCTATACTATTTACCAAAAAAAGCAGCCTGACTGTGCTTAACCTTTCAAGTATATCAGGAGGTGTAAGCCTTTCCCAGTCGATTTACAGTCTAAAGGTGGTCCAAAAAGGCATCTCTGAAAGGAGGTGAGAAGTGGCAGGAAAGCATTTTGCTAGAGGAACACCTAAACTCTGGGAAATGTACATGTACAGGCGGAGGAGAAACACACATCGCTGGTGATCCTGGTAATCCACCGGCATTGCCACTGGCTGAGCAATGTTCCTTAAATATCTCAGGAGAAATCATCGCTGATGACAGATGACAGAGAAGAGAAGAAAGTGATTTCTACAGGAAGGCTGTGGAGAGCTCTGCGTGCAAGGGGAGTCACAACAATCCCTTTACTTGAAGATTTGGAAAAGAGAGGAATAGCAGGAGTTACGGTATGAGCTGATCCAGGACTTGGCACAGGAAGCCTTTCCAAACTGCTTAGAAACGTATTGGAAGCTTTATGCTCGTGGGGTGTTAACAGCCTTGTGCCTGACAAATCCCTGGTAGCAGGTAAGCTTACGGAAATGTGAGGAGTAAATTGCTTGCCAGCTCCCAGTGGATACGTGTTTTGGCCCTTTCCAGAAAGCCAGCTGAGTGTGTTAGCAATTAACGTTGTATAAAATTCTTCACTGCTATTTGTGCACAGGAAGTTTCTCAAGAGCTTAGGCATTTGTGGAAGCAGAGGGAAAGTTCTTTTCCTGAGAACCAAGGAAAAGCAAATCCGCTTATACCCGATTAGCACTGTCACATTGTTTGCTTGTGACTGAACACTAACTTACTACAAATAATCACACTTTTACTTAATCAGATCTTTACTTCTTCCCTCCCCCAGCAAAAAAATCAAATAAAAATCATACAACGTGCGTCCGTGGCTTCAGTCCTTGACTCAACACTTCTCAGAAAGCAGAGTTCTGGCTTTTTCACGAAAAGCTTCCCACAGAACCCAGTGAGTTTGGATGAATAAAGGAAGGACCCTCTGCCCTCCTCAGGGAGCCGGTCCTGTGGCCATTTGCCCTGGTAGCCCCAGTGTGAGGTGCAGGGAAGACGTTGGGATGAGCTCCTGTCTGGAATGAAAACACGGGGAAGACTTTTGCCAGCCCAGGCACCGCGTGTGGGTGGGAACCGCAGGCACGGCCGGGGAGCGCAGATGGGATCAGGTCAGATAAGGCAAGTGATCCCTCCGGTTTAGTGGCAAATGAAAGGCTGCATGAATACTGAGTAATTATGGAATATTGCAGGATGAAACCACTGAATAGGAGGAACTCACATAAAACTCTTGCTAAATGAATATAAAACCTGCAGTGCTCTGTGTGTTTGAAAGATCATTGACATCTTTTGGCTAAGAGGAAGCTTTTCTCAGCAGTTTCAGTTCTGCTTCTCCTATCAGCTTCACAGCAACCAAATCCAGAATCAGGCCAAAGCTGGCTATCTCTTGTCAATAAACTTGGATGACCCCTGCAGACTGGCAAGTTTCTCTTTCATTTGATCATGGCACATTGGAAAGGAAATCCCCCCCGTCCTTCCTGCTAAATTTGTCAGAAGGGAACAGAGCTTTGCCTGGGCAGACCCCTGCGTTACCACCTGGAATGGGTCACACACAGAAGCACAGGTGAATGGCTCCCAGCCACAGCTTTCAAAGTATTTCTCAGATAATTAAGAAATGGATAGTAAATGTGTTTTTTGTTTTGTTTGTTTGTTTGTTTGTTTGGGGTTTGCTCTCGTTTCTTTTTAGCTTTAGCACAGACTCATTCTGCAAGGAATAATTGCAGTTTGCAGAGAAATGAAGTTTCTCGTGCCTCTAAGTCGTTGGGTAGCTGCACCAGCTGCGAGCCTGATTCCTGAAAAAAAATCACATTATCCAGAAGGGCCTTGGCAAGGGGGACAAGTCATAGGGATGGGCCAGACCCTCACACATTTGATGCTACATCAGTACGGAGTGAAGCCAGCTTTATGCTCCTACCTGAGCAGCCTGCCTGTGGGGCGGGGGGCTCCTGCCCTCCCTGCAGCACGCTCCGTGTGCGAGGGAAGGAATGTGCAGGAATAGCATCCAAACTAATTATTGTTACATGAGAAAGACACTTTTCTTTTGAAATTGGGAGGCTTCCGTGCTCTTTTTTAAGATATTATGGATATTATGTAATTATACTTTGCGTCTTTCATCTTCAAAGCGCATTAATCCAATTAATCATTTAATACCCAAACTGGGGCTCGCTGCTGGCAGTGGGACGGCACCAGCTCTAATGTGCCGGCAGCTCCGGCAGTGGGGATCGACCGCTGCTCCTCAGTCCGACGGAGCTTTTCCACACTGCTGCCCCCGGGGGCAGCTCGGCCACCGCTCCCCCTCAGCAACCCCACCAAGGGGACAAGTGCCACCACGCTGCTGTTTGGGTACAAGTGACAAGGCTAAGGGCGAGATAGAGGCGTTTTCCCTGCTCGGCTCAGTTCCCTCAGCTAGACGAGTGTGTGCTGGAGCCCTGGCCCGGGCTGGGAGCCCCCGGAACTGCTGCCGGCGAGTGTAGCCTTGGCACCCGAACACAGGCTACACTCCCTTTGATGATGAGACACAAACACTGTGTGATTATTTTGCAGTTAGTCATAATGCAGTAAGGTGGTTGGTTCAGTGAAACAAAACCACATTTCAATAACTTCTCCTAGGTTTTCCAAATGCAAAATGCAGCTACTACTCCCAGGCAAACAGGATTAAAAGAGTGACTGCTATGCATTACTTCTCAGCGAACCACCTACTTCATGTGGTTTAATCTCAAGTGTTATTTACTCCCCCAGCGTTTCTCCCCTGTGCGGTATTTACTCACCAGTCGACTTCCTCCCCGTCTTCATTCCTGCAGGAAATCTCAGCTGCCCACAGGGGCGCGGAGCAGAGGAGCAACAGCAAAGCGGGGTGACACCATGCAGATCCCGCGGGCATTTTGGTTTCTCAGCCGCACAGGGTGAGCACTGAGTAGGGTCTAAAAGGAGAAGTTGCGTTGGAGCAACTGTGAGGTCCTGCTGTGCGGGGCAGGGAGCACAGCCCGGGCTGCCCGGGACAGCAGAGCCTGCCGGGGAAGTCGGGATCCCGCTGCAGGGACAGCTGTCGGCAGCAGGGCCAGGACTCCTGGGAGCCGCTGGAAACCGCTCACAATTTCTTTGGGTGGTAAAATGACAAGTTATGTTTTTGAGAAATCTTACCTTTGTATTTT
>KZ505655.1:817484-831259 GCA_002844005.1 Limosa lapponica baueri
CAAAACTGTAACACAGTTGTGAGGAAACGCTTTCAACCAGCCCAGCTCGGTCTGGCCTTTTCTTCTTGCTCTCAGGAACTGCAGCGTTGGATAGAGGGGGTAATAAAACACTCCGCATGCCAAGAACATGGCAGCTGCTTCCATTTTCTGTTTGGGACTTCTGCCTGCTTGCAAAGCAACCTTCCCGCCCCTCATGGAAGAATTGCTTTGATGATACTCACCGCTTCCACTCGGCCTCGGAGCATAAAGTCCCTGTGCTCCTGCATGCATGATGGGGGGCAGCCCTGGGGACATGGAGTGCCTGCTGGGCTCTGCCTGCTAACGGGGGCTCCACACAGGATGCTGACACCCTTTTGCCACCTTCTGTGTGAAAATGGAGAGGGCTGAGCACATCGTGCACATGGAGTGTGACAGCGGCTGTGTGGCCTGAGAGCCAGAGGAGCAGGAGGTGGCGAAGGTCTGTTCTTGGTGCCAGGGAAAACCAGGGGTTGTATCTCGAGAGGCACAGCCCAGCCTGGTAGAAGCAGGAGCAACTGGGGAGAGCGTGGGTGCGATGCCACCTGCCCTCTGCTCATGACTGACTGTGCTGGGACACTCTGGGGGCAGAAAGAGATGACGGAGGGGACACTCAGTGAAGGTCTATACAGTCAGGTCTAATCCAAAGATAATGAATGAGACAGACTAGCTCTCACTGTTACTCATGTTATATGATCTGCCCCCCCTAAAATTTTAAAATTCTATCACAACTGCTACTAATGTAGTAATAGCTTCCTAAAGTGTTTTTTCTTCCCATCAGGACTTTGCAATTTATAATGAAAATATTTCCATTATCACAGGTAACCACAGAAATAAAGGCCATAAACATTGTTTATGTTTCCTCGACCGGGCATAACTCAGGCTTCCACTGAGTTCCTTTACAACTGTCACGTACTTTCTCCGCAGATCAAGGATATAGAAGTCCTCAACTGCGAATATGGCAAGAACACAATTAAGTTCCTTCGCCTTCACAGAGAAGGGAAGAAGCACTTTGTTAAAGAAGTGGAAGTGTGCACGCATCTCCGGCTGACTTCTGCTCATGAGTACCTGGATGGAAACAACTCTTTTGTGATACCTACAGACACCATAAAGAACATTGTCCTTGTGTTGGCCAAAAAAAATGGGGTATTTTTTAACTAGCCTTGCTGTTTCTTATGACTTCATTTGAAAGTGTTTGTTATACTAACTTTTTATTTTCAAAATGCACTATCGGCACTAAAGTCACCTTCAGTGATTTGGGAGAGAATTTTTCCCCTGCCACTTCTTATCCTGCAGACTCCTCCTTAGTTTTCCAAAGCCTTTTTTTCTCTCACAGAACTAGCAGTATTTCTTGTAGATTTGTCATATAAGATCCATCTTTTTTTAAAAAATTTAATAGCACATAATACTGCATTATTTCTATATAGCATTTTTAAACTGGTCTCAAAGTACGTGAGACTCCCCTTAATTCTCTTCACTGTGCTCTTACCTCCCTCAATTGCATTTATCATAATGACAATCTGTAGTGTAAATTGTCTGTCTCAGTAATGAAATCCCATTTTTAGCCTGTAAAGCTTCATCAGAATATTGCTATGATTATTTCAGCATTATATCCTCAAAGCATAAGGCTTCTGCGCAGTTTTTCCCAGCCCAAGGACTGCAGGTCGCTACACCACAGAATGGGAGATTTTTGACGTGACTCTGTAGCTGCCATTTGCAGCGTGTGCTGAAAGCTGATCAAACGACTAGCCACAGTGCACAAAACCAGAAATGAGAGAAATCTGTATTTTTAACAACATTGATCCTTCCCAAATATTTACAACAATCAGAACAATCTACTTTTGCACAAGGTAATTGCTTCTTTCTAATAATACCGCTTGCTGTTTTAGATCCCAACTTTAGAACAATTTGCTATAGATATCTGCAAACACTTCATGACAACGTTTTGCCAAGTGGCGTTCGTCAAAACCTACGTTCAAGAAGTACCATGGCAACGTGTATATGAGGTAGCTAAAATACCGATACATTCAGTTTGTTTACGCTGAAGCCATTTGTCACTCTCTTAGTTCCTGTTTTCAAGTTAAGATAGCGTTTACTGCGCTTTTACTTACATGTCTGCTTTAAATTGCAGAACGGCGTTCCCCACATCCACTCATTCATATGTGTTCCTGATGGGATCCGCTTTTGTGAAGTTGAGCAGTGCCGAAACGGTGAGAAAAGAATTTGTAACTTCCCCTACTTCTCTGTAAATATTTCTGCTGATGAGAGATGAAGATGGCTTTAGAGACAGCTACAGGCGCTACAGGGCTGACAGCACTGCCAAACTGCTCCAGGGGCCTAAAACAAAGAATACTTTTATAGCCTAATTTTGCAGTCCTTGATCTCCGAGACAGGGCTGAAGAACGAATGTAGCTCACATTTGTATGTATATCCTAAACGTACAATGGTTACAACAGCACATCCAGCAAAACTGCTATATATTGTCACAGGATTTAATAGCCTTCTGAGAACGGTCTGCTTACTTTACACTGTATTCTGCAGTCTCACTATTATCATTACCCTATAGAGAATGTATCAGGAAACCACACAGCTATAAGCCAATTGCCTAGTTGGCAGTTATTTTCAAAACCCCATCAACATGCCTTGGTTTTATTTCTAAGAAAGATGCAATTTCATTGCTGCAAGCCAGACTGGCTTGAACATTGTGAGCACTCAGGTCTACACGCAAACAAATTTTCACATGAAAATACTCCAGAGTGGGCTTACTATTTTTGCATGCTATGTGTAAACAAAGCACCATTTGGCTTCACTAAGAGTTTTGTGATACTTAAAAGACACAGGCTTCCAAGCTCAACTGTCTGTAAACTGGCATTCCAAAGGGAGTGGAAAAATTATCTCTTCTTGCTATGACTCACAACAAGAGCATGAGTGATGTTTCATCTAACCCATCTCTCAGACTACTGGGGACTGAGCAGAGACCACTGCATTGTTTCACGCAGTGGGTTTAGCGGTTTTAGGCATTAATTCAGTATCTATCTATTACTGCCTGATGTAACTTAGAACTATTTCCCATCCTACCCCCTTTCCCTGTTTGTCTGACGTGTGAGGACCAGTGGCAAGACCAGTTTCACTTGCAGACAGGACACAAGTTCTGAAAGGCGCGTTTGAGCGTGGTCCCCATGTTCCTGCTGAAAGAAGAAAGAGAGCCTGTACAATTCACCAGTGCCTCTTGGCATAATCTTTTTTAATGTTCCTAGTAATATTAGCTACTGCTGTATTTTTGGTGGCCTCAATAGTATTGACTTCGGTTTCTGGAAAATGTTAAGAAAGAAACCTGAATTAAAAAAAATAATAAAGAAAAATAGTTTATGCTTTCTTGAAAAGCTGCTGCTCTTAAAGTACAGATTGAATTAATTTTTTCATCATCTTGAAAATTCAGCATGAAATTCTGCAATTTCAGATTCTAGACAAAGAAAAAGCCTTTAAGGCTTACTGAAGAAACTGCCTTTCCTTCTCAGTCTTCCCTTCATGTAGCCCTTTAGCTGTGTCTTTAGGGTTCCCTACCTAGGTGAACAAAAACCAAAGAGAAGATTTTCACATCCCTTTTATTTTTCTTGTAAGAGAACCTTCTCTATCTTTAGCATCCTCCTATGCACTTATCAGCCAGACACAGAAATGTATTTCTTAGTTAATCCTACCTTTAAACACTTTTCTCATCATTAAAAGAAACCTAGTGAGGCTTAATAGAATTACAGGCTTATTTTTTGCCATTATATCAGCTGATAAAAGGCTCAGAGTTTTTTGGAAACTGAAAACACCACAAGTAACTTAACAGAGTCAACATTTGACAACTGAAGAGAGCACAAGCACAAAATGTACTGAAAGCACAGCAGAGGCTGTTCACCTCAAAAACTTTGCCAAGGCGTTATATGCTTCAGTGCGAGTTTCAGGTCGATTGGCACACAGCCAGGCAGCCAGCCAGACTTTCAGTAAATCATTCGTTGCAAGGAGCTCTTTCAAACAAGGCTGTGTATTTGAATATCAGATAATAAACCAAGGTTCACTGATAGTATCTGCACTACATTAATACCTGTGTATTACAATCTTATACTCAAGCAATAAATTCAAAGAATCATAGCATGGTTAAAGTTGGAAGGGACTTTAAAGATCATCTAGTTCCAACCCCCCCACCATGGGCAGGGACACCTCCCACTAGACCAGGTTGCTCAAAGCCCCATCCAGCCTGGCCCTGAACACCTCCAGGGATGGGGCATCCACAACTTCTCTGGGCAAGCTGTTCCAGTGCCTCACCACCCTCACAGTAAAGAATTTCTTCCTGATCTCTAATCTAAAATGTTTAAAACCATTACCCTTTGTCCTATCGCTCCACTCCCTGACAAAGAGTCCCTCCCCATCTCTCCTGTAGGCCCCCTTTTAGGTACTGGAAGGCTGCTACAGGGTCTCCCCAGAGCCTTCTCTTCCCCAGGCCGAACAACCCCAACTCTCTCATCAAGAGAGATTCAATTCATCAAGGTCTCAACAAACACCAGAATATCCTGTCCAAGGACAGTCTCTTCTTTAGATATTTTTTTAAGCTTTAGTAAATAACAGGGGCATGTAGCCAAAATTATAGATATACCTCCTTGGACTCATTCAAAACCAATAATGAATGTAAACAAGAGAAGAAATTGATAAAATGCAGTTCTGATAAATTTCCAGTGACAAAGCAGTTTAAAAACAACAAACCTCTAAACAATCATGTCGTTTAGAAATATCCATCACAGTGCAATCATTGTCAATATAAATTCCTGCAAAGACACAGTTTAAAGACAAAGTCTGTCAGTCTTCCCAGTCCAAGGCAGGATTACTGTGCACCAGACATATTCAAGGATTAATTTTGAACTAGCTAACGTGAGCACCAAGAGCAGCCCAGAAACAGCAGCTTGGGCCTCATCCACAGACTATCTATACAGGCTGTGAATAAGCCTGCGTGCCATAAAGTTTCTCTTTTCTGAATCTACTTTTTAGGCAGCTCTAGTCAGTGAAATTTTCAGTTATCAGCTTAGTGTGCTCTAAATGACTGACCGCTTGAAATTGCTTAGCCGCCATCCAAAAGGTTTGTCAAAATAAAAAGTTGAGGACACAACTGTTTGGTCTTCAGAAGATAATAATCCACCCATGTAGCAGTGACCTACAACAGCACGTTTTATAAATAGTGGCTGAGAGAAAAAACACAGTTTGAACCTGTGGGTGGCATCTGTATCACTGCCAGTTCCTGCTAATTAGCTGAACTGCAGGGATTTGCATTGGCTCCTCGCCCTCTCCTTCTCACAGATGCAGAACTCAACAACAGGATGGGTACGTAAAGCAAATTTCTGATTGAGGCCCCAAGTCTTTGCGCAGAGCTTCTAGACTCACCTAAGTTGTTAGATAAAGCTCACCACACCTCTCCCGTACACTGCAGCACCAGTAGCCTACTTCATTTCCCTTTACAGCAATTAGTAGCGCCTGAACTGACATCAGTGACAGCCAACCCAAGGCATTTCCCAGCTCCAAGAAGGTGAGATAAAGGGTGTCCTCAGCTCTCCTTGACTGCAGCTCACTTGATAGAACTCTCTGTTTTCTAGACTGAGCTCTGATTTCAGTAGTTTCTGTCTTGTTTCTTACCTTTCTGCTAACATCAGCGTGCAGAAAATAATTTTTAGAAGTAGTTAGGCTTGCAACAGAAGCAGACAGTGAGTCCTGGAGAGACCTCTTCACAGCCCTGGGGCTGTCACTGCACGTAGGCACCCAGAGGTTTCTTCCTCTCTGCCTGAAAAGTAGCTCATAGTGTCTCATATTTCTGGATCACAGGTCCTCTGGTTGTTTTTGCTGGAATTAAAGATCTGAAACTTATGAAGACAACACAGTCTGGATTTGAAGGCTTCTATAAGAACGAACACACCACACTTCCTGAAAGGAATGACAGGATTTTATGTGGAGAGCTCTTCTGCAAATGGTCATATGGCGAATGCAAGGATTTTGACTTTGACTGCATATGGTATACATCAGATCAAATAATATTTATTACCTGATCTATGATCCCAAAGCCCCTCTATACAGTACAGCAGGTGTAAGGGCCAGATCTGCAGTTGCTGTGCACCAGCCACACACAGATCTCAGTGGGGGCACTAAGCACTTATTACAGGGGCGAGAGGCACGTGTTGGGGCGGTACTCCCCTCTCTGATGGTGCATCAATGGATGGCCTTTAAATGGACAGTTCAGTGTTCAGTCCAGAACACTTTGGGAGAACAAACTAACAATTAATTTGTTAAATACTTTTAGCAAAACACCAATTTGTGAATTACAGAGCAGGGGGTGTGTGAGTGGAATTTGGAGGTTACAGGACAAAGAAATTGTTCTTCCATAAAATCCCATGTGCTGTGTATTTGTCAGAAAAGACAGAGAAAATACAAAAAAAAACCAAACAACCCAACCCCACAGTAAAACATTATGGATCTAGACAGAGACAGCTGATACAAGGCTTTGTAAGAACCTCTCTTACCTCTAGGAACAAAATCCGTGAATGCATCCTTGAAGCCTTTACCGGTCCACCTGACTGTGGGGAATATTCACCCTCTTACCAGAAAACTGTCAACACTATCCAGATGTGTGTCCTTTCCAAAGTGTCACAGGTATCTTCTTTCCTCCTGCTGGTGTTTTACTTAAACAATAATGAATATTAATGGGACCAAAATGAGCCTATTATTTCCTCTGGGAGTTGTAAGTAAGGCTGGACACTGGTGGTATAGCTAGACGGTCTGAAAAAAACACAGACGCGCTGAGGACTTCATATGCTGCTCCCCAGCTGTGAACACAGTGGGGGAGAATATCACTCAGTGCTTGGCAGGACACAAGTAAAGGTGAAAGGGGTGCTACAACATTGTCAACACGTTCAATAAATTGCAGTTCATCAACTGTACGTGGGGGGCGGGGAGGGGAGTGAGGAGATTGTGTGTTGGCTGAAAAGTTCCCCTGATTCATTGTCTCATCCATTTTCATGGTTTCAGGTACAGATCATAGAAACCGTCTTGAACAACACTTTTTATAATGTTGTAGACATGAAGAATCTAGGTCTGACCAACGACAAAGAAGTAAGTAAATACTCCAAACACAACCTGCCTGGACTCTTTAGAAATACTCAGCCTTTAAGCATAGCTGCAGTTCTGCATAGAACAGGTAAAGGGAGAAAACCCTCTCTCCCCCTGCCCCAGTGAAAGCTCCACTTCACCTCTAAAAGAGACTTACATTGATTACAGAAGAAGGATAATTGCCTTCTTGTGCTGTTGACAAAAGCTAGAGGAGCACTATGGAACGCTTTAGAGATCAGAAGGATCTGTAAAAGAGACTATAATGTCAACCTGTGTGGTTTTAACCAAGCAGAATGCCTCACGGCATCCTTTCACATAGCCAGGTAGTGTGAAAAGTGAGCCCACTGTGGCTTTTCTTTCTGCTCCACTGGCAGCACCACTGAGGCCAGGGAGCACCCTTGGTGCAGCGGGGTTACAAACAGGTTAGCTAAGCTATAGACTAACTCTAGTGACAGAAGACCAGCGCTCTAAGGAGCAGTGAGGTTTCTGTAGCCATTGGGAGCCAAAGCAGATGGGTCCAACAGCGGACAGGGTATAAGCCTGGGATCAGGCAGAGGGTGAGAGATGTAGGGGATGAAATACATTTGCTCCTCCCTCCACAGCTGCTCTACCTGACAGCCAGATCCAGCTGGAAGTCTGTTATGTTATCTGCACATGATAAAGTGGGTTATTCCATTTTGTACCAATGGTCTATAGTCCGTATATGCTCTAATCTCCCTCCCTAAGCCTTGTGATTCTGCTGCCATCTTATCCTACCCTTGGCCTCTTTCCAGTGGACATTATAGATCCACTTCCACCTGAGATAACAGCAACATCTACCATTGATGAGATAACAGCAACATCTATCATTGATGTTCATAAGAGAAGGAAAGGGCCTGGGTGTGATGTTATGAGGAGGTGAATAGCTGCAGTTTCTACTGCGATGGTGCTAGCACATCCCTGTCTCAGAAATGATCTCTATATTTGTGCTTATTCCCCTCAGGTTCTGGTTCCAGTGGAAACTCCCTATGGCTCCTGCGCTTGCACGCTTGGCAGGAAGAAGTTCTTAGAAGCACAAGGCCATGTGCTAAAAGATGAAAGGCAAAGTCAGTTTGGACTGGCAGCTGCCCAGGGAAACTAAACCTCTTGGGTACACTCACACCTTCCTGATAAACTCAACAGCATGGCTTTCCTATCAATGTATACTCCTTATTGGCCTCTTCCATCGCTAACTACTTTTCGCTCTATGAACTCCTGAGGTTGGGATTTCTGAAGAAGCCTCAGGAATTCAGAAATCAAAGTCTGTCTCGGAATCTCAGTGTGATTTGCAGATTGAAATCCCTTATGCTCTTCTGAAAATCCCAGCTGGAAACATTATCGTAAATTAATTTTTAAACCAGCTATTCTCAGATCTCTTAATGAAACAATTAATTCGATAATGTCTGGAACATGTTTTGACATGTAAAATCAGCAACTCTGAATATTCTATTTATTAATGTTCCTTCAGTAAAATGAATATGCAGGCACGAGACCAGATCTTTCATTGACATAACCTGTTATGACCCCTTGATGCCACACTGACCTATGGAGCTGAGGTTCTGACCCAGTAGCTGAATAGGGAATCAGTCAGACACCGATTTCTTTATGAAGGAAATGAAAAAAGAAAAAAAAAATCTCTCATATCTCCTTTGTGGTGTGAATAGTTACAGCTGTTGACTAATTTCTCTGCATGTATTCTGACTGCATGGCTGCTGCTGCTACTCATCAAACTATACAGTTACTATATAATTACTTTTATATTAATCACTGAGGTGTTTGAGGTTTTGGGCTATCTCTGTAAGTTTAATTAAATAGTTTTCTTTAGTCGAATAATCTCATAATGACTTCTGAGCAGGCAGGAGTCAACCTAAGTAACTCTGTTAATCTTGGGAGGGGTAGGGAGAAAGCTAGACAGACAGACAGACAATGCAGATCTTACTGTAGTTACCCCAGGTGAAAGCTTTGAACATAGAGATAAAACTACAGAGCCAACAATTCTCATCTCACAAACTGCAGCTACATTTGCAACAGAAATCCTGCTCAGCAATTGACAGCTTCTAACTACTGCTCTCATCTTCTCTGAGCGTCATTTCCCCAGAGCGCAAATCCAATGGGAAGTGCCCAAAGTCACTTCTGAAAACTGCAATTTGGCTGCCTTTGTGCCTTCTGAATTTGGCCGACCTACAGCATCCCTCTGGGTACAATCATTAAACTCACAGGCACTGAAAATGAGGAACATGTCCTGCACCTGTGACATTTTGAGGTGCTTTGCAAGATAGGAACTTGCCTTGGTGAGCAGGACGTAACAGATGCGAAGGGAAGACGCTGTTCACAAGCCTGAGAGATCTCCTGAAAAACCACAGGACAAATGACACCGCAGAGTGAAGCTGTCCCAGATACGCTGTTCTCTGGTCACTAGCCAATTCTGAAAGTTTTATTTACAACACTTTTAGCTTTTACTGGCGACATTCTCTCTTACCTTGTTAGATTGTGTTGTACTGTACTTGTGGGCTTACATCTTGCTATTTCTGCTATATATAGGTGCTTATAATTTATTAATGTATCTTTTAAGGGCAAATAAAGAGCAACATCAAAAAACAAACTAGTATTTGACTATTTACCAAATAAGAAATGAAACCATTTACAACTTACATATAAATGCAAACACTGGAAGTAAAAGCAACGTTTTAGTTCAGCCAATTCTATTTCAAAAAGTCACCAGTCTTGTTCCAAATGACAGTTCACTGCCAATAGATGAAAAAGGATCTTATTGAACATTTCAGCATTTACGTCTTTCTAAAAAGGGCAGATCTTCACAACCCACTTCTTTTCTACCCTTATGAGAAATTCATTGCGTTAGTCAGAAGGTTTCCTTTTTTACTATTTGTGCTTCATTTGTGGGCTCATAAGGTAGTAGTGGACTAACCCCCATGGCAGAATGAGGACAGAAAGCAGCAGGCAATTGTTTATTTAGACTTTCCTGTGGCAACAAGCACACATGGACACTCATGCAATGTTGCTTCTATAAACCTTCACAGATGCGGAGACATTCAGCAAGTCTTTAAAGGCATCTCAGCACAGCTCCATCCAGCACCGCAAACCTGAGTCACTTATGTAGGCATATAGGAAGAAGCCCAAATTTTCCACATAGCAATTAGATTCAGATAACAATGGCATAAATCATTCCTGAAAATGGGACCTAGCCAGACTGACTTGGGCCTGAAACTTGACCAAATTCCCATTGGCTTCACTACATTCAGTCTCCACAATGGACTTGCATTATTTTAATTGAGAAAGATTTGTTTTCAGTTCCTGTCCTGAGCAGCTATTGGAGTTGCTCACTGTGTTTTACTCAGAGGCAGCTGTGATACTTTGCTGATGAAATCACACTTGATGAACATAAGCATCAGCTGGCAGATTGTAAAATTGCCATTTAAAATAAATCTTCCTACTGATAACATGAACCTTGCTGATCCTGGGCTATATCCCCATAGTTTATAGGGCCTGGAGCCTTCTACCAAGAAACAGGGTATTTCAAGTGCACAAACATCTTACTACCATTTTAGCGTCCGATTCTTTCACATCCTGTTTCTGTTCAATTTTGATAGCTGCCCAGGACAGTCCAACCGCAGTTCTCCTCAGCTGCTGATTATACTCCATGTGCAACCAGCATCACACAGATGAAAGACACAAGCTAAACTCATTAGCCAGTATCTAAAACAGAGATGAAATGTCAGGGTCAGTACAAATCATCTGTCTTCCCTGGCTGTATTATCCTATATTCAGGCTACCTGCTTTCCAGCACACCCTTAAACCTGTCAGTTTTTATTAACTATTACAGCTACTTTTTTTTTTCTTCCTTAAATTTGTCTTTTTGTTTTTATTTTAATCTTGCTTTATCAGGAATACAGAACCCTGATTCTAAGTTGAACTGAGCAGACTTAAAGTAAACAAAAAACTCCCTTTCCATCTAGAAATCTCAATATAAATAATTCTGAAGTTAAAATCACGCTATTTGTGTACATACAACAGCCAGCCATCTTCATCCTGGAAAGTGCACAGCTGTATCTAGAAAGGAAAATTATTAAATGCCTCCAGTTATAGGGTCAAAAAGGTTAATTCACATCTCACCTATAATTAGGATATAAACTGTTTTCTGATTCTGAGATTGAGCCTTACCATTCACAGCAGGCTGAGAAATAAAAGACATGCACATGTACCTGAGTGCATGCACGCACACACACCTGGTCCCATAAGCATACATATATATATATTAAGAAATATATGTATAAATGGCACTTAGTATATCAGCTGGTGTATGACTGATCTATGGCAATCAAACTAGAAACAACATGAGCTGGGTTTAGTGGTTACATAGTTTTATTAGAGAGTTGCAGACTCTCAGTGGCACTGAGTTGAAGCCTGCCATGTTCCCTTCAAGATCCATCCCAAATTACGTGCCAGGACAGCAGTTCACCTCTGCCAGGCTCACAAAACCAGAAGTGGGGGAGAGAGCCAGGGAAGGGGCACATGCCCTATCACCGCCTGCCAGAGAGAGCTGGAGACTTCATGGACCTGGGAGGCAGAAGCAAAGGTAATCATTCAGTCCCGTTAGCTGACCACAGCAGGTCAGGCACTGCTGCAAGTCAATGGCTGCCCGTGGGAACAGGTATTTGTAACCCAGGTCCTGACGGATAGAGATGCACAGGGGAGCCAGCCTGGAATGGGAACATAAGGTAACAGAGGCAAGAGAGACTAGAAGATAAGCAGGAAAGGTGGGGGGAAGGAAAGAGGTGAGAAAAATACAGTGATAGTAAAATACATCAGACAAATCAAAGAAGAGAGAGAACAGAAAACAACAACAACAAAAAAATCAGTGAGCACAACTCTCTCTCCTATCTGGCTACTTCAGAGCTGAAAACAAAACGCCAAAACAAACAATATGAGGGACTCAAAACTAGAAAAATAATGGGGTAGAAAAACCTTTGGTGCAGAAGGAAACATAAGAGCAAAAACCAGAGTACTGAGGGGCGCTTCTGCCACCTCTCAGGAGTGGCAGCAATTCCCACATAAACATCTCCATCTGACTGGAAAAGACAAGAATTCAAGTTTCAGTGGCCTTGTACTCCTGCAATGTTTCCAAATCTTTTAGATTACACATATTTACAGATAAAGAAGCCCAGGCAAACTGACATGTGGTATTTATACAGACTGGAGGAGGGAGCAGAAGAGGAGTATCCTTGCATAATGGTTGCTACACCCAGGCACACACCCGCTTCCACACTTCTCGCTGTGGTTTGGCCACCAGCTGGGAAACAAACTCAGCTGCAAGTTCCTTGCTCTTTACTTCCTCCTGCTGCAATCCACCAGTACAAGACAAAGCAACGTTAATCTTGAATTGGAGATCAGTGCAAATGATGAGCCCTCCCTTCCTTTTTTGATACAACTTAGCTGCTACAAAGTCAGGGGCACCCTCAACATAACAAGTACTGCAGAGTGTTTATAGAGGGGCAGCTGGATTATAGCAATCATCTGAAAAAGGGAAGAGAACATCTTGAGATGAGTGCAAGCCTGCCAATGCCAAGACATTTGTGGTTGCCTTATCAGCAGATCAGCTGATGACACAGCAGTTACAGCTGCTGACTCTTCCTTTAACAAAGACGCTCACGAGTGCAGCGTATAAATACAACAGTGGTCTCCAGTACTCACCAGCAGCCTTCAGCAGCAATGAAACTCTCACATGGAGACCGAAGGCCACTTACAGTCTTCATGGTGCTCCCCTTGGGCTCTCCAGGTGTTTGAGGTTTCAGTTGCATTCCCCAAATTTATACTATCAGCTACTGTTATTCTGGGAGTAAGCTGAACACACATCTGGGATCCAAAGGAATATCACTAAATCAAACAATTCTCCAATTATACGGGCTAAGCAAAAAATAACTTAATGACCTTGTTACATTATCATATTAAAAAGAACACAGCCTTTCCCAACAGGAATGAAAGCTACTTATTAAATCAGTCTGCCCGTTATTCCAATGGAGACTGCCCTTGCAGGCTGCCAGTGGGCTAATGACAGCCACTGCCCTCTGCATCTCCCCTGGGAAGCTGCTGCTAAAACTGAGCAATGCAGAGGTGAAGGTGTATGGAAACCTGCAGTGTGATGGAACAAGACATGGATGGGCTCTCCTGACTGACATCCCCAAGCACCAAGTCCTCTCAGTGTGTTCGATGAAACAGAAGCCAATCCATCGCCTGGGTATATTGTCCCTGAGGAGAAGGTGAGAAAGTAGAGCAGACGCTTCTCTAGAGCACTGCATTCATCCTGCTGCCTACTGAGTCAGTGACAGTTACACTGGTCACACACACATTTACAGTCAATTAATTTCCCACATGACTTTTGGGCCAAACCCCACTCCTGTAAGGGAAGGAACTGCTGTTCTGACTTGGCTGTAAAGAAACAGAGTGGAGACAAAGTGAGATAATGTTTTTCTGGTCCAGTTCAGACTCAGCCTTCAAATTTTAGATAATATTGCCATTAAAAAAAAAAAAAAAAGATAAATTTGTAGCTTCCCCCAGACTCATAGAAAGTAGGACCCTCTGCTTTTCAAATAACT
>KZ505655.1:831281-846344 GCA_002844005.1 Limosa lapponica baueri
AGAAAAAAAAAAAAAAAAAGATAAATTTGTAGCTTCCCCCAGACTCATAGAAAGTAGGACCCTCTGCTTTTCAAATAACTGTGACTGTCACTTAAGTGTGACAGCGGAAAGAAGAGTGTTGAAGGTAACAGACCATTTAAATGCTGATTTTTAAAAAGATGAAGAGGTAAAGGACTTGGCAGAATTTGAACATGTTGAAAAAAGCAGTTAAAAGAGAAGAGTTCATGTAGCAAGTAATCACTGACAGCGAGGGCCTAATGTGACATTTTGCCTGGGCCATTTCTAACCAGGAGTGATACGTGGGTGGCTACTGCCTTTGCTACAGCTGCCGAGTCTTGTCCTATAATTATAAGAGCAGAGAATTTTCTACAAATTGATAAAGTATAGCACATTAGAGCAAACTGTTTTGAAGAGCACAATAACACACAGGGATGGGAGATATCAACAAGCAGACAGAAGAATTTTCTCTGGGTTGACAAAGTGACCTTGGAGAACAGGCACAGCCACAGCCTCCATACTTTGACAATAATTGCCTTATATGTGCTTTATGCGCGGTACTTGGCACTATACGTGGATGCAAAGAGAACATGCTATGCATTGTGTATCTACAGCTTGAGAGGAAAGCAAACATCAGAGCTGATGAACAATACCAATATATATTTCAAAAGCGTCATACCAAAAAAGGCATACTGTAATGATTTTAAATAATTGTTAAAAGTGCTATGAGAGATTGTGATAGATGTGCACTAGTGGTATTATAAAAAGGGTAAGAGGAGTCACAGGGAAGAGGAGGACCTTGGCTGCAGCACGTCTCCATTCCTGTGCTGACTGGCAGCAGAGCAGGGGAGCTGACTGTTGCTTTGCTCCTTAAGGCTGCCTCCAGGAGAGAAAGGCCACTCTCTAAATCAGGAGTTCAGTGTGAAAGCAAGGAGACCTACAGCACGGGGACTATCCTCACCCTCACACCCAGTGTCAGCTGAGCAGCGGGACACCTGGCAGCTTAATCACCACCCCAGGCACAGGGAGGGCTTTTAAGGAAGATAGACTGCCCTGGCTGCAGGCACATTAAGGGCATTTTATAAACTGGATTCCTGCATAGCTCTGTGACTTGCAGAAATGCAGTATTGACATGGTATCCTGTAATGCCCATCAGTCACTTCCTCATCTCAACAGCAGCTGTGTTTTCTGCAAGAGGAATGGTAGCTAAAAATAATTTGGCTTTTACTTCCTCTTTCAAACCCTCCAGTCTCTTTTAAAAGGATTTTTTTTGTTCTCCCAGGAACAGTAAGGAGAATGCAACAGACAAAACCAGAATGGTCACCTGCACAAAGAGAACAGCAACATTAGAAAGCTCAGAGAACAGTAGGAAATTACAATAAAGATCAGGGACAGTAAAAAAAATTGTTATAGATCTGAGCAACAACCTCCAAATTCCCTTTCACTCTTGCAGCGAGGTTTCTGTTAGGCCTCTACTTGTATGAGCCAGTTAGTGGTGCTGATCAGAAGGGGAATATAATCTGGATGTTTCTGAATACATTTGCTCATTAAAACATATTAAAAAAATGAACAGTGCTCAGTAATCACCAAATGTGCTCTCACAGCTGCACAGTGGAGATTTTTACTCCCTCATGGAATAAGTATGTTTTACTTTTAATTCTGTGTCATCCATAGATCTACAAAACATGTCAGTCCCACCCCAAACACGCAAATGGAGAAAAAGAGAATATTCACAATTCATCCTTCAGTAACATAGCACTATGTATTCTCCTCCAACAATAATTCTACAAATACAGGGCTGGTAGGCATCTCCAGACTGCGCTACATGCAGCTGCTTTATATAATCCTTTTCATAAACATACCTAATTCTATATGAAAATACTTAGGAGTTTGATGTCTAATTTTTCAATTGCAGCCTGTAATTAGCCTGATACAGACTGTACCTGAAAACTCCCTGAGGCAGGGACAATGCTCTCAATTTGAATCTAGTCTTCCAGAAGATCCCTACTCCCAGTAGGTATCTCTGGACACTACCAAACTATAAATAAAATCGTAAGCAGAATTCAGACTGTGGCTTACACACCTGCTGCTAACAGACCAATACCTGAAGTGAGCACAGGGCAAAGGACAGAAAGAGAAATGGTAAATACATCCCTGTCTCCTATTATGCGTCTCAAATTCCAAATAAATATGTTGTACAATGTAAAGGTTAGAAAGTATACCAGAAGGCATGCTGCTGTATATAGTTTATGTATTATATCATATGCTGTGAGCTTTACCTACAGCATAGCTATTAACGTGGCTTTATCCCTTCTCAAATCTCACCACCAGAAACCACCAGCAACTCTCCTAGCACTGCAGCATCTACAGCGATCTCGCAGTTGGCCAAATCAGAAGTAAAGGCAGGGCTACCACCTAGGCAGGCGATTACACGGGAGCTTCTCCCTCCTCTCCCTGAATCCTGTCCCCACTTGGTGGAAAGCACCACACTCTTACCTTCTCCCTTCTCCGCTGTACCCCCTCACCATTTCCACTTTCACTACACTCTCCTGCTTATTTCCTATTTCCCTGGTTCCTCTGCTCAGTCCCCACAGATGCAACCCCAAATCCCAATGCCAGGGGTCATCACAAAGCTCTCTGGGCCAGAGAAGGTGGTGAGCCCAGAGAGTGCTTAGCACCACCTGTGGACTCTCTCCCAGGCATTCTGGGGTAAATCACCCTGCTGTACCCAGGCCAGCACAGCGCCTCTGCACCACTGACAGCTCCAGAAAGGGATAAGAGAAGCACAGATGTTACTGGTGTACTGTGGCCAGGGCTTCTCCTTCAGTGGGATATAACACTAGGTAAGAAAAAGCAAAAATAATGAAATCTTTTAATATCTTGGTAGGTGATGTTAAAAGTAATCACAAGAACATAGAATATTAAGTAGGTTTTGGTACCTTTTTAAATGGAAAAATGGAGAAAAATAGGAGCTCCAATATACCACAACAAAGAAACAGAGGAAGTAAAAGATCTGTCGAGTAAACTGAATCCAAACATAAGCAATGCTTTATTGGGATATAGCAAGCAACCTATCAAATAGGGAACTGGTACAAACAGATTGAACAAGACTCTCTTTTAACAGAGATGTATGGTGACGAGACAGCGTCTTTCAGTTTTTAAAACAAGTATTCAAACCATTAAGTAAAGCATTAAAAAAAAATCAACCATTACAACACCAATGACAGACAATATTAAAAATGTGCAGAATTTTACTCTTTTTACAAATTTCTGCATAATATTAGAAAACAAGTTATAAATTAAAAAATTAATAAAATGAAGCTTTTTTTGCTTTGCAAAGCAACACAAACTTTTAAAAAAACAACTGTACACAGAACTACTATTAAAAACAGGTGAAAACAAGCTGAAAATTTAAAGTACAGCAAAAAATACACAACCCAGTTTCACCTGTCAGCAACACCTTCTGCTATCGAAGGGGTTATGTTACTTGTAGCTTTAAACATTGCAGCATATCATGAGTGAACCTTAATAAGGTCAAAATAGGACCCTCTGCAAAAAAGGGTGAGTTGGCAAGTGTCAGTCCCATCCTAAAATTATAAGTAGCAATAATTTTAGTAGGTCTTTAGTGTAAACCAAAACCTACTTGAATTGGTTTCTCTCTCCCAAAGATGCACATAAACTTCATTTGGGTGGGGTTTTTTTTTTTTTTGGTATTTTAAGTCATGAAATCAAGAACACGTCTGGCTCAAAAATGAGAATGACATACCTCCCTTTTGTTCTGGATACAGTGATGTAGCTATCTCAACATGCTCATTGACACTTCCTAAAAGAGAAAATCATTATGTACTACATAAAAAATACACACTACCTCTCTCAATTCAGACTCAGTATATAGTATATTGCCAACTCTATCCAATAGGATATATATTGTAATTTGGTTTATATTCTTAATAGATATATTCTCTCTTTACAAAGTTCCATCACATGAAACCAAATTGCTTATTTATTGTTTGAGGCACAACATGACCCCAATTAGACAATTCGCTATAAAGAGCTGTTCTTTAGATGTTGTGTCTGTAGAGGTTTTACGTGATATTCATAGATTTTCAGCGCAGGCCCCAGTTTTAATGAAAGTCCAGTCAGTACATCATTTCTTGTCATCAACAGTAATGATTTGCCATCAATTTCCTATAAGAAGAATTGATAAAGAGTTGATAAAGACAAATGTACGAATCTAACAGATGAGAACAGTCATGCAACAAATGGAAGACTACTACAGAGGATCCATGGGAAAAGAAATAGTAGCCTTTATTTTCCTGAAACTATGTTCGTAGCTGCTAAATTCTTTCTGCTTTTCAAGTGCTCACCTGTCCTAAGACATATTATTTAGCCAAACACAAAACCCAAATGAGCCTTATTTCAAAACTCCCTCCTTGTAAATCTGTTTCAAATTAATAGGTACATGTGCAGATTGCCTAATTACTAGCCATTAAGGGAAGGATAGTCTTAAGAAGGAGGCTTATGAAGTGCATTTCAGAAGAATTACCATTGACAGCGATATGCAAGTTTGGACTAGTCAGTATCTGCTAATAACTTCAGTTGCCTTCTTAAAAGGCCAATCTTCCCATGCATCTTCTAGGGAGAAGGAAAAAAAAACAAAAACAAAAACCAAAAAACTCCTGCAATCAGAAATTTTAGACAGGCCTAACTGCGGAGCTCAACACTCTGAGGGAACTTCTCTTCCTGCACCTACAATGAAAGAGGCTAAGAGCAGCAACTTCCCAGCTTAAGTCTCAAAACCTCCTACTTGTTCCTGCTGAGAAGTCCCACTTTTAAATCACAGATATGTTGTGGTTTAGGTTTTTTTTTTCTCTCAAAACTTGGCTTTTTGATCTATTTAGATTAGAAAACCTGTAGGCCTTGGCACTTTTTCCACCTCAAAACCTTGTTGTATGTTTGAAAACTACCTGTAAATGATACTTCAAAGGTTAAAAGGGAAGAGAAAGAATCCACATCTCTCAATTGCCATCTCCGTTTCAGACATGGAGCCATCCTTTTCTTACACATTCCTACAGTTCAATCACATTGCAGTACTCAGGAAACAGGAGTTACAGCTACACAACAACACATTGACTGGTGTCTCACAACACAGTCAGACCTCTAAAGGTCATCATAGCCCAAAGAAGTATATAGCCTTACGGCATTCTCCTGCACTGGACTTCACTCTGCTGTTGCACTCTTTTTTACTTTCAATAAAAAGACCTACTATTAAATGTTGAATTTGTTATCAACAGCCAACAAGTAGTTCAAATGCTTGCATATATTGTTGTTTTCCATGATAACATATTACCAAAATTTTGTGTTTTTATAAATATTATAAACATCACACATCAATTTATCCCACTGCAGCACCTTCCTTAGAAATACTAATTGTTGTCTTGGAAATGTCAGAGATCCCATCCTTGATTACAACTCAACATGAAAAGAGGAAGACTTATATTACAGTTCAGCATGAATTTGTCTAGACTGATCTCTCTTATGATTTGATAAAGTTTATAAATACAAAATGCATAGACAAACCACACCATAGTCAAGGATCAGCTGAAAGTGGAATTTCTTTAAAATCTCCCCAAATGATATGGCTGCTAATTGCTCAGAGGCTCACAATGTAACAGTATTACTAAAATAAAAGAAGTTTCCAATATTCTTTTACCCAATTATAGCAGATGTCTCTTTCCAATTTCTGTTGAGAATGTTAATGGTTAAAACCAGTTTCTATCCTCTCTTTTGCATTTGTCACAACTCTTTCTGCGGGCATTTTGACACCAGTGAGAACTTCGCTCATTGCTATGACCGATCTGAAGTTGCCTTCAACGATGCTATGGAGGAAGAACAGCCTCCAGCTTGGTAGGATCCAAATGAAGTAAATCCCCTACCTGGAGCAGGAGAAACTCCAAGAATAGGAAAAAAGCATCTATTCCTTTCCCTTCTTCTTCTCCCACACAGTTCCCCAGGGATTCTAGAAATGTTGGTAACTGCTAGGGCTTTCATTGAATAGTAAACTGATTCTCTAAACATAGCTAGGTAGAAATGAGTGATTATGTATTCAGAATTAAAGTTTTATTTTATCTTTGCGTGTATTGTAAGCTTCACCTCTTCCACTTTTTAGCTTTCCACAAACCTGCTTCTGTAGATTTGTCATAGTCATTCCATTATTTGGCAACAGGTAAGATTTTGTACGCTTTAGCGACGTCTCTGAATTTCTTCTCTGCTACTTATCTATTTTCTGTTTCGATTTTTCTTTTTTTTCCAGGACGCAACTAATGCGAGCTTTCACTATGCCTTTTTAACGTCATGTGTAGAGGCACCCCTCTGCACACCTAGAGTTACTAGTAATTCCCCACTGTGCCAAGATGACCTCAGCAGCAACAGCATATTGTCTTCAGCAAATAACCAGAGGGCCAGTTAAGCTTCAAGTCCTCCCAGCACTTTTCTGCTCTTTCTCCAAGTGACTGAGAACTGCAAGGTTTTACAGTACAGCTGACACAAAAGCATCGCAGCCAGCATGCTCACACAGCTCTGATAGAAAGCAGCGGTGGACACAAGGTAGCATCAAACCCCAGTTTCCCTTCTGGTAAGACATTGCAGCGAGGCCAGCAAACTACCATTGCATTCATTTGGCTTATCTGGCTATTGCAATACTGATGGTTTAGAAGCCACATGGACAATAATGAAGGTCAGGCATATTGCCAGCAGGTCTCAAGACATGGCAAACAGCTTCAGTCCTTGAGTGAGCCACAGTCCCCTGTGCTCCCAGAGAAAGCTCAGCCATGTACTGGCAGGCGGCCATTCTTTGAAGATGTTCAAGAACACCCTCACTCTGCATCCGGTCTGTTGCTCTCTTTAGTTGTCCTGTGCCCCCACTTCCTGGCTTGTCTGATTGGCTTCCTGATGTTACAGTGGTTTTTTTATTGGGCAACATCTTTCAACTGAATCTCTTTTCATCAGTGAGCTCTTTTGACTTGCTGACATCAATGGAACTCCAAAGAAGAGTAACATATAATCATCATACAATCATCACTTCTTACCAGCACTTACAATACAGTTTTAATAAAACATTCTGCAGTCTTTAAAATATCTTCTCATTTTCCTTAAAATGTTATAAGAAAAACTCAGGCCTTAAAAATTACTGGAGTCATTTGCTTTGGGTGAGTCCAGATGTATTTAGACTCATCAAAAGAAAGTGTGGACTCAGTTACTGCTGTGTAAGAGCTGAATGTAATAACAGATCTCATGATTACACTCTGGGCTATGGATGTTTTGTAAGGAAACCATTGTGCTACCACTACTGAAGAACTTCAGTGGAAAACAATTTCCCAGTGTTGTAGATGAAACTGAATACTTTCCTTTACCATTTACAACCTCATACCCCTTCAAATACATATTCAGGGCAGTAACAGATCAAATGAACTTAGGTTTCTGGGGCCCATGCAAGCTACACTAAAAATGGCAGAGAAAACCAGAGATGGCCAGAGCTTCAGCTGCCTGGTGACTGTAGACAGAGGATGGCTAAAGGTTCAACGTGGACCTGACTGCACTGCCGTACCTGGAAGGCCTGGGAGATCCTGGTAATAAATACCTTAAGTACACAAAGTTAAGGTTTGTAGCTAGCAAACAGTGTAGAGAAAACAGAACATGACCACTCGTAAGAGGTTAGGGATGGGGTTGCTCCCAGGGCTGTTTCTGGTGCAGACAGAGAATGGGCTTGCAGAGCTGGCATGGAGAACCAGGCACTTGCTGCTCCTTGTGCTGCTCATGGAATGGAGGGGGAAGGAAGTGGAAATGACTTCTGCTGTGAGTGTCCATCCCACACCTCCTGGCCACATCCTGGTGGCAGCTGTCAGCCCCTCTCTCCAAGGCTTTGGCATAAAGTGAAGTTGGCAGTGGAATCACAGCCACATTTCTGCCCATGGCTATCCTAGCAGAGCTCTGGCAACACACTGCTAAAAAGCAGCTTACTTCAGCTATCCGCCTCTGAAGCCACTTGCCCTCGCTGCAGAATACTAATAAAACCTTTACACTCTACTTCTACGCTGCTTTCCATCAGCCTGTTGCAAATTGCTGTGCCAAACTCGTGAGTTAGCCTCACCTTGCTGCTGCAAGATCAGTAGTAATTACTGCAGTGTTATTGACAAGCCAGCTGAGGTACAGAGAGGTTAAGATATTTGATGAAAGTCAGAGGTATCTGTCAGTATAAGGAAAAAAAACCCCAGAGGCTGCAATTACTTTGCCTGTGTGGGTTTTTTTAAGCCACGTTTCCAGGGCTGTTGAGGAGACATGGATGCTGGTATTAAGGAATGGATACACTCAATTTTTTTGCCTGTTTACCCATCTTCAAATTCTAAAAAATTAGTAGCAGCTGCAGAAAGAGCCTCTCTCTGCACCCTGCCAGAGAACTACCCAACACCAGGCTTTTCACCCCCAAGAACAAAGAGCTAAATTTAGATACTCTTATTACACTCATCAATTATAATCAGACGGGATTTCACTGCCCAGGTGCAGAAGGTCAGCAAGATTAACTTGACCAACAGTAACGTTATTTCACATTAGATGTACAGTTTCCCTGCAAAGCTGCCAATAACTTGCACTAGCTCAGTGCCTTGGAAGGTCAAGCCATCTATTTTGATAACTAAATACTAGTGTCGGTAACTAATTGCCTGGTCGTCGCATGCAAACCGATAGACTTATTGGGCAAGGTGCTGAACTGACAATCTGGAGACGTAAGTTCCTTCTCTATGGAACAGGTGGGCTGTAGGCCAAGTAAGGCAACTTCCCTATCCCGCCCCGCTAATACACCTTGCCAGTGTGCTGACAGCCAAGCTACAAGGGACCATAGGACTGTTAAGGTCTTTGCTGATCAAATCTACCAAAGAAGTCATCCATTAGCATCAGCAGTTACAAGACTCAACCTCTTTCTCAGACTGAGTCCTACAAACATGCTGCTCCTCTGCCTAGACAGATTCTTCCCCCTTATTGCCAACTTGTCCTTTCCCTGTTCACTTGCCCTCCCAAGTTCAATGCAACACAGCAGCCCCTTTTTCACCCTAGGTCTTCAAAAGCAACTGGCTTGTCGGGAGCCCTGGATTTTATAAATACTCATTACCGTATTTTCACAATACACTGAGGAAGAAGGGAACTACCACTAGTGTTTTAAATATCAAAATAATGAAACTGAGCGGGTTGTATAGGGAGACTGAGTCCAAGCCAGAAAATTTGTTTAGATTCCTCACCTTTCAGATGACTTTTAAACAAACTCCAACCCATTATCAACACCCCATAGAACAATATTACTACTTAAAGATCACAGTCCCATGGATTTTCACCCAATAACAGACTCAAATCCCCCCATTAATGTGGGATTTTCACTCCCATTTAAGAACATGTAACCAGGTCCATGGCAAAAATGTGCAATGTGAGAAACTGGGGGCAGTCAAAAGGTGTTTCCTAACAGATTTACCTGTTCTTGAAAAGCATTGGCTTGTTCTTCAAATCCAGCTGTTCTGAAATAATTCACAACATCGATAACAGCCCAGTCAGCAGGATCCGGAGGTCTCCCGTTCTCTACTGAACTGCAAAGTGCAAATCCAGACAAGTAATCACTAAATGTGGGCAGAGTGTCTGCTGCTGCTTCTTTGTGCATACCCCATGTAGATCCCCTCCTTCCTTGTTCCTCCAGGAACAGTATCTTTTGACACACACACACACCCCTGCCCCGATACAGAATAGTCACTCCTGTTCTCTTCCAATTCAAAGACGTAATGCTGGGGACAACTGAGGTTCCTCTCCCTTCAGAAAATAAGAAAGTATATGAATCTTTATCTCACCGAAGGTAATCAGTCAGGATCTTTCCCTGCCAAATGTGCTGCTTTTGCAGCTGGAGAACAAAGACTACCATGACTAAGGTACCAAATCCCTGTCTTTCAAGACTACAGCTTGTTTTCAGCTACCAAGTACTTATAAAGGATTGAAGTATGTGGAATACTCCTTTCCCAGAAGAGACTGTGCTTCCTTGTAACAGGGGTACTACTGAAAACCATCTCTATCCTGGGAAAAAACAAACAAACAAAAAAAACCCAAACAAACAAGGAAGAGAGGCACCAATGATTGCACTAATTGCTCAATATAGAAAATGTCCCAAGATTGTTTTTGGACTCATCTTTGGACAAATCTATGTACTTTTAAAATAGCTATGAATATGAGAAAACATCTGTTAAACACAATCAGAATTAATTCCTTCTCCGATGGACCTCAGGCAATTGCTTTCCACAGTAGCAAAAACAACCAGTCATTCATACTAAAATCCTTATGCTGCATTTCTTAACCTCAACCTGCCATCATCCTATCTCAGATTACCATTATTCGCAGATACACAAAGGTTAAAAAAGACACAGTGTGCTTGATTGCTTTCCTATAGCAATTTAGGAGGATGAAGAGCAAGACATCAAAAGAAAGAAATTCTTTAACGTATTTCGCCTACTGAAAGTCCTAAAGTTCATGCCATACATTTTCCACTCTTCTGCATGCTTAAGCATAATGCTAATTAAGAAAAACCAAAAAATGTACAGATCAGGGCAGATGTCAGAATCCTGGCTATTTCAGGTCCTGAAGCTTAGAGGCAAGACTTTGATTTTCAACAGCACCAGCTGGAAAAGAAACACAGATTATACTCTCCTGACAGCATTTTTATTCTGTCCTTCAAGTTTTTCTTTTCCAACTGTCACACCACCTCTGTCTTGCCTGGACTTGCATATCCTTCAGAAAAATAACTGAGCAAATCAAGGGCCAACCAGTTTTCCAACCAGCCACGAAGAGAAGCAAGCAGAATCACATATAGTGCCTCCCATCACTGTTTCTACAGCATCCCAATTTCTGCAACTAGCTGAGCCCTGGGAAGGAAGACTCGTAAACACAATGATTTTTGCTTTTCCCCTAACTCTTGGAATGTACCTGTCAATACAGCGACAAGATTCTGGCCCTAGAGACTCACACTGCAGCCTCAATATCACACTGCACTGCACTTGGTCTTCTAAATGCAGTTTCTTTCACTTGTCACATGAAATATACACATATCTCAGAGCAATGAACAAAGGGCCAGTTTCTTACTTTTGCTCATCAAGTAATGACTTACTTTATGAATTGCTTTACTGATTGTGATTACATAGAAAGGCAACACTCAGCAAAACTGAAAATGAGACTATCTAGCCTTATCAAAGCTGCCTCTTTTTTTTTTTTTTAAATCAAAGAATGGCTTTCAATTAAGATTTTTGGTGTTGCGCACATTCTGATGCTTAAGAAGTAAAATATGAAAAGCACCACGCAAAACCTACACACATTTGTAATAGCAGCATTTGAAGAATTATATCTTTGCGTTTTCCCCAAGACATAGACTATCACTTTCAATGACTCATCTTCTACTTAAAATTAAACAAACAAAACCCCAAGAAGTCAATATTTTAAAAAACACCACAATAAATCCTAAGGGATATTGAATTTAATTCTTCCTAAACAGCAAATAAAAGATTCAATCTGTAAAAATACCTTCTAACTGTATTTTGCTTACTTCCCAAAACATTTTAATTTCAAGCTAAATATGGTCCCAAACCCTCTTTCCCACAATTTTGTATTTCAGCCCAGGTGTATTAGTTCTTCGTGTAGCTCTTCTTCTATAGCTAGGGAACTACAGCTTGGTCCTGCCCCATCCTGGGCTCAACTGCAACGACTTCAGGGGATCTACTTTAGTCATTAACTAATCACAGGAAATAACTGCAAATTCCTGCCTCAAGGCATAGCATCATGCTGGACCTCAAGTGGAGCCAATTTCCACAGCTACAGCTGCAGAAAACTCAATGGCATGCGGAGGATGGCTGGATTTTAACCCATCTATCCACGCAGATGCTCATTTGGCTTCTAGACTTTAACAGCCTCCTCCTTGCCCTGCTGTTGCACATGGCTCTATTCTTTAGACAAGAAAAGGGAATATATAACAGCCACGGCTTAGCCATACACCGGTTTATGCCAGACACCCTGGATGCTGTAAAATCTTAAGAGGACTGGCATTTTAGGCTTTGTAATGAGATACTAGATGCACTGATAACGAACAAAGATTAGGCTTCTCTGCTTTTCACCACTGTCCCTAGGCCTTTATTGCCACCATGTGGCAGAAGCAGCAAGGCCTGAAAGAATGTGAAAAAAACAGATTTTATACAAGCTATTTATAACCCCTTCAAGAAAGTGCCAAATACTTCCTTTGTAGATACGAGCACATACATGCTGCATATATTCCTTTAGAAACCACAGCTCATGATCAGTTTAATTACAATCCCCATCAGTTTTAAAAAGCCACCTTCACAATTAGTAGTTGAGCCTTTATCACCTAAGCCTCAGGGGAAAATGGCTAAATGTAAACTGTCCTTGCTTTGACTGCCTCCTTTCTCCTCCCACCACCGAGTCCTCGTTGTAGAAGCAGGACTGCCACCTGAAGGTGGCTTCTGAGGGAGGTACTCAATATAATCTATTCATAGCCACTGATTAGAAAAATGCATTTTATGTTGTGGTGTAACCAGCGTCTCAAGTGAAGGGGGAGCATGCTGATCTGAATGGCTGCCATCAGATCTTTTGATGCTGTGTCATAATCAGGTGTTTTATCAGCATCCTAAAGTGACCATTATCATTATTTATATTACCCTAGCGCCTGGGAGCCTAGGCATTGTCAAATTTTCTTGGAAGGCTTACAGAAAAGAGATCTGAAGGAGAAGAATAAAGTGGAGCTTTGAAGAAGTGTTGCAGTTTGAGAGGACAGACTACGAACTCTCTCTAGTACATTTCTTTGTGTCTGAGTTTTTTGGGTTTTGTTGGTTTTTTTTAATATATCTATATATGTATATATCTATCATAGCACAGCTTCTATAACCCTAAAGCAGCAAGGCCAAATTTCTCCACACTGATCTCCACTTCGCAGGTCATAACTTCATTCAGAATTACTAGTCCTAATCTAAGAATTGCTAGTCTTAATCTAAGAATTGCTAGTCCTAATCTAAGAACTACTGACCTTTGAGGATATGGAAAAGCCTCCAAAACAGTTCCTTTGCCTTAGCCTGCAATCTACCACACTAAAGAAAATTGTAAAGCAGTGCACACCATCTTAGTCCCACCCTAAACCTGAAGTAAAAACTCATCAGTTTAGGGCTTCTCCAGTGAATAGCTTAAAATATCTCTTCCAGAAGAGAACTGACACCAAAGACACATGCTGCTGCTACTTCTCAGATCTAGATGGGTGGGCAGTCATCAAAGAGAGGTGTATGTCTCTCTGAATGAGACAGTGAGACTTCCACAGAAGACACTTCTCTCCATCAGGCACCAGTTCTGCAAAAGCCACTAGCAGAGAGGTGAGCAGAGGCAGAGTATTGGTTACAGTGCTACCCCTTGCTTTAGTCTCCGGCTGAGAGGAAAAATCAATGGAGAAAGGTATACCCCTAAACTTAAGTTACTAGCTTTTACATTTCTCCGTTGCTATACAGTCCTCCTGCATATCACTTTTAATCAATTCAGTGCCCGAGACTCTTCTATTTAGAAGCTGCAATACAATAAAAATAATTGAGGACAGGGAAGGTTTGAAATGAGCAGAGATGGAGGTGCCCACCATTGCCAACCACATTAAATCAAAGGAAAACTACAATCCACGTGCTGTTTACGTAAACTGAACACTATGGATTCACTTACTTTTTGACATCCAGAGAGCCATTTTCCTTGTTTTCCATGTCAACAGTTAGCATGGGGAGGATAGAGGTTTCTTTTACTTCAGCAACTGATCAACAGGGGGGAAAAAAGCTGTGTTTAATTATTGGTAGTATGAAAAGAGCAACATAATGTAACAGAAACAAGCATTCTAAAGGGACACAACCATGTTTTCACCTGAGAGCAAAGGTGTGGTCAAAAACTGTTTCCTCAGAAGCCTGGCAAAGCTGATAATAGCTAAAGAACTAGGAAAAGTTAACCTGTACTTGAAACACAAAAAGTATTTCATGCCTTAAAATTAATGAAGGTAATGTTACATTTAATCCTTTTTGAAACTAATTAAATTTAGATCAAACTATATATTCACACAGATAGAGATTGACCTGCAATATATAGCTAGATATCATCAGAGCTTATTATGTCTTCAGTCATCCTGCTATACAGAGGATCCAAACAGATGTATGATCTTATCCCTAGTGAGGTTTGGAAATCCATAGCCTTGTTTTACCAATGGGGAATGTGGAATATAGATGAGCACAAAGTGACTTATACCCGTCTCATACACAAAGCTGGTAAGCAGAGTTACTAATTGAGCACCAAACTCCTGAGGCCTAAATCCATATCTTATCCATAAGACCACCCTTCCTGCACTTGCACAGCTTCTTCTATAGGTATGGTATTTACTGAGTTCTGAAAAGGAAAGGAGCACACGAAGGACACGGGAGAAAATCCAGTTTGTTTCCCTCCTCGCAGCATGCTAGAGTACTTTCACCACACAGCTTCTTCCACCACTCCACAGAACGTCCAGAAATGACCGGAGCCTTTTCTTTCTGTTCTCAAGTAAGCCATTTCTATTTCAGAGAGCACCAAAGAACTGACCAAGGACTCAGGGTGTTCTTGCTGTAGCATTAATGGATGCCAGTGAAATGTCACAGAGCTCAGGGAAGTACAGAATAGGGAAATCACGCTCTTCAGCTAAAACTTTGCAAAAATAGAAGATAGCAATTAATAATGCTGTTAAGGGAAAAAAAAAAAGAAAAAAAAAGAGACCCTTTCTCATACAGCAAGCAGCAAGTAAAGCACCGAGAAAACAATAACAAACTAATCGAAAAAGATGCTTTTCCCTGCACCACTGACCAAGTAACTCAACGCATTCCTCAAATCACTTCGTGGTTCACCTGAGGTGACAGCAAACGACAACCGCACCGGCACCATCAGCGGAAGGTCCCCTCGCCCCGGCCGCCACCCCGGGCTCGGGGCAGGGCACCTCCC
>KZ505655.1:854461-869364 GCA_002844005.1 Limosa lapponica baueri
AAAAAAAAAAGTGCTTTTGTTCAAATTAGTGTCAAAAACTCCTGTTTTGCTGATGCTGATATGAAAACTGGTAAAAAAGAAAAAATTGCAAGGATTAATAATTAACTCTAGAAGTATTTAAAGGCAAAATCTACTAATATATAAGCAGCAAATACTCACGGCTGGTAATGTATATGTTATCTGACAGTCCAAATTTCTCGTTCCCTTCTGCCCGTCTATACTTTCCAAGACTCTTGTTCTTACTGTGCTCTGCAGCTGACATCTCTTACACACAGTTCCACACCATATAAATGCGCCATCTGCTGGCAAATGAATGCAACTAGATCGTTTTGTTGCAGAGAAGATAGGTGAAGGTGAAATCGACTCATTACAGTTTACAGGTTTTTGTAGTAATTGGGAACAAAAAAAAAAGTTCAAGAAAAGCCAGAGTTGAGTTCTATTAGTCAATAAGGAGTTGCATAATACTAGGAATGCCCTAAAGCATAGCTTTGCGTTGTACAAATCCCGAGTAAAAAAGCATTTGTGGTGTTATTTCAAGTTTCCTTGTGTGGTTTAAAAAAAAAAAACAAAAACCAACCAACAACTAATTTATGAGACTTTGGGGGAGTTATTTTTCCCCCCAGGATTCACCGCAATACTTCTCTTGGCAGGAAACATACCTTGCAGCTGACCCTGTCCCGTTATGAAATTCTCTTCCAGAATGAATGAGCTCTGGGTGCTTTGGCCACGGGAGGTGGCTCTCTGGTGTGGATGTCCTCCTGGAGCCAAGTCCCTGGGTTATGTCCTAAACCATCGAGCAGATACTTCTATAGAAGGAGAACCATGTTCCTGTCATGAACTAACGTGCTGACATTAACAAACTGTATCGCTACCTTATACACCCATCGTATCACGTAGCCCTTGGGATGATTCTGCACCATGACCTTGTTTCTGCTACAACATAATGTTTTTATTAAGGCTCCATGCTCAACTACTCTCTGTTTTTCCCTACCAGTAAGCAAGCTTGCCAGATGCGCACTTCCCGATATGTACGGTAAGAGAATAACGAGAAATAAGGTATTTACTGGGGACACACACTGTAATTTTTTTTTTTTTAAGGTGGCAGTAGAGAGTTTATTTTATAAATTCTGGGCATTTATGAGATAACCAAATATTGGTTGCATAACTCCAATTAACACACCTGTGAGATAGGTGAATTATGTCAGTTTACTCATCCAAGGTTTTACCTATCACTGATGGAGCCCTGATGCCCAGATCCTCACTTTACGCAAACATCAAGTAGAAAGATGATGGTAAAGATGGAAGAAATTGAAAGGGCATCCCAATCAAGAATTCATTGTGTTGAACTATTACTTAGGTAACTATAGATATATTCAAAGTAGTAATGTAGACAGACAGTAAAGAACAATACTTCCAGTAGAAGACAGTTCTTGTGGTATTACTCTGTAGACCAAAGCATTGATGTACCATGAAATGTGTTGGATATTTTAAATTAAATCAAATTATCTTGACGGTGGAAGAATTTCAGAAAGGTAACCAAGCCTCTCCAGCACTTCGGTTTTCTCTTAGTTGCACTAATCGCTAGTATTTCTTCCTGTAGCTGACTGGTCACAATCAGAATGTACCGCACCACATGCCAGGCTGCTGAGACCTTGCTCCTTTTGAGTCAATATACCTACAGCTGCATCCTTTCCAATCTTCCACAGGAGGCAGAAGTCTCTGATCTCTACCTCCCAGCAAAGGAAAACGTCTGTGACTGTGGTTGTGTATGTATGGGAACAGATCACCAACCTCCATGCTCAGACTCCTTCCAACGAGAACAACCTTCGCACCTGAAAGAGCTTTTGTGCTTCAACCACGTCCACGTATCAGGCAAAGTGTTTTCTCTACCTTGTCCTTAGCAAAGATGCCTCCTCCTCAGCCAGGCAGCTTCTCAACACAAAGAGCAGAATTTGCGCTTAGATACTGGATCGCTACCACATAGCGGTATCAAAATCTAAATCTTGTCAGCTGAGCGTTAATAAGGAATGTGCAAGTTTGTCACATTTGGGTCTTTCTTATGGGATTCACTGACCATGAGCTAATCCAAATCCACACCACAGATAAGTTGCTTTTAAAATTTAAAGCAGAGCCACACAAACACAATTTTTAGAAACACATTTTTGCAAAAATGTTTGAGTTTGACCCTCTGAGGAAAAGAACAGGACAACTAGGCTGTAAGGATGCTAAAAGAAACTGGCTTTGAAATAAGACTATTGGGAACTCATCCCAGTGCTTTCATGGAAACCTCAAGCTGCTGTTATCCCACTGAGGTAGGAACTTTTTGTAGTAATGAATTATAAGAATAAACTAAATTTTCAATATATGCAAGTTTCCTTCAGGCAGGCATCCTTTTTTGTAGTATACAAAAAAAAAAAAAGGCAACAAAAGGTCAAAATGTGACTAGACCTCAGATTTAATTACAACTTTTTTATTTATCATCAAATTCAAAAGTTAGGAAGGGGAGCTATCTTGAGATCCTATCTTGCCTCAAGATACCTGTTTCATCCTTCTAAAAACTCAACAAATTACAGAGTTCCCATGGAAGATGACAAATAGTTACTATCTAGAAGACATTCAAACATCCTTGTGGAGCTTTAACCCTCTCACTGGAAGCGCTCACTGCCCTACCTGGCGTTAGAGACTCGTACTTCCCCCCTTCTGTCAGAGGCCTCAAATCAGTTCATTCCTCAAGCTGTCAATTAAAAACATTTTTAAAATGTGTGCAAGACCCACACTTGCAAAACTATAGTGGCCATACAATTTTATTTTTTTTGTCAAACACACCCAGATCAGCCTCACGCACCCCGGCTGGAGAATGGAATCATCTTTTTTACCAGTTTCTTATGGAATGATTCTCGAATTCTGGGATAAGCCCTCGTTACACGCAGCAAAACACAAGAACAACAGATTTGAATGACGCCTTCAAATCTGCTGCTGGACGTGCTGTGTTTGCACGGGAGCTGCAGTAAAAGCAGAAGACAATCTTTCCACAGCTTCTTAGCTCAGCTTTAGAAAAAAGTTCAAAGGTCTTTAAAAAGTAATATAGCATTTGTACCACTAAACCAAGGAGACGACAAAACCCACAGTCGGTAGGCGTACGGCGGCAGCAGCAGAGAGGCCGAAGCGCCGCCGGGAGAGCAGGAAGAGGAGGAGCTGCGCTACAGAGAGCAGGTACCAGAGCCTCTCCCAACACCACTTGCAGAAAAAGCCTCAAGACAGACAATGCCAAGACCATGAACAGTCTTTACTTCTATCAGTTGTTTCACAGCACAAGGAGACACAGCACAACGTTTGTACAGCGGGATCTGCAGACAGTTTAAAAACAGGCAATTATCTTGAATAAAAAGCATGGAGTCTGAATGTGAAAAGATGAAGACAAACAATACTGCAGCTAATGACCACCTTGCTTGCCTTTGATTGTCTAAGAAGTCCAACTCGCTGACTTCTCACAGTGCCTTAAGCGTTCTCCACACCATATTCTGCAAACGCCCTAGTTAGTGTCAAGCTTAGCGCGTCCCCACCAGTACGCGCACTCTGTTTCGTAACCTCTTCCTCTTGCTTTCAGCCCGTTTGCGGGGGGGGTGTGGGGAGGGGGGAAGATGCAACGACTCTCATCATACAACATTCTGATTCACAAAGAAGCAGCACGAGTGTTGTACATAATTTAATTTGCACTTCTGTATATAAATGTTTACTATATTGCACACTATTGCAGCACTTAAAAACATCTAATTATTTGCAAAAATTAGTAAAATACTTTAAAGGATTTAAAAATAAGGGTTTTAATGCAACTGACAAGATAATAAAAAAGCAATTTACTTAATGAGATACAATCCTTTATGTTGGAAATGAAAGTTACATACAACTAGAGTACAATTAAAATATACCATATAGTTCAACACTTAATTCCTCAAATGTGTAAAATTAACAAGCTTCTACTGTCATAGATATACAATTTTTCCATATTGTGAAAAGGATTTTTCAAATTAAATACAGGTAACATAATATTCTGTAGTTATATTTTATGACTGTGTTTAAATGAGAGGGTTGTATAATACTCACATTGTCAAATGTACTCACTAATGCCTTGGAAATTGCACACTTCCCCTCCTTTTCCAAAATAGAATCTCATTTCCATACTGAAGTCTATTATGCCATATTGGAAAAGTATTTTACTTTCTAACAGGATTTTCATAAAATCAAAAAATAGCATAATATCATGGCATTAAGATGACTTTTCCACTTATGCCCACGTAGAATTTAATCTGGATATCAGACAGACATGTCAGAACCAATTTCCTAGACTTTTGTCTTATTGTACACGCAAGATGAATGATTACAGTATTTTACAAAACAGAAAAATCTCTGAGCCTTACTAGAATTATAAATGTAATGATTAAAAATTAAAATCATAACAGAATCAAATTGTGATCTCCAACATTTATTAAAATCTTTTAAAGTTCATAAACGACAACAAAGTTACTGTAGAATTTATCGCATACAGCTAGCATACAGCAGCATGTCCTTGGTCTAAATGAAATACAAAAGATTTTAACATTTTCATACAAAGGATTTCTTTAAATTTATTAATGTGACGATATCTTTTAGTTACATAAAATTTGCTACAGCAAAGTATCTTATACTTTTCTTGCACATATGTAAATATGGGTGGACAAAGACTGCATTCAGTGTCAGCCTCCTAATGACGTTGTGCAAAAATGCTCAACAACCTAAACATACAGAATGTTGGATGGTACGTTTCATTCTCTTTTTGTAAAAGTCTACAAAGGCTTTTCTTAAAGGAGTGTCATACAGATTAAAAGGAAGGAATGCCAGTGGCTGCTTCGCACTGACGTCCAAACAAATACAATGGCTATGTATCAATATAGCTCTTTTTTTGTTGTTGTTTAAAAACAATTCATCCTTGTATGCATGTAAATTTATCATAAAATATGAGTCTAGTTTAAACTGTTTAGATGTGCTGTTTTAAGACAGGTCACTGAGACAGCCAGAATCAAGTGTACAAATAAAACTACTATGAGTAAGTTTAAAAGCAACCCCCAAAAAAGTGCTGAGCCACTGATTATTAACATTGAAATAAATGTGTAAAAGTGCCCAAAGCTAGCACATGGTAGCAGTATCTTTTAAGTCAGTTGGTGAGAGTATACAAAACAATTAAGCCCAAATACTTATATCTGTGTGACCATACATTCTGTTTGATTGAAAGAAAGTAGGTTAGAAATGAAGACACAACGCAACTAAAATAAACCCAGCTGTTGCAGTTTTTAAACTTTGTCTCTTTTCTTCATGAATGAAGTGCTGTAGTTAAAAAGAAAATGATTGTAGCAGTACTCCATCCTCAGTTTACTAATATAGTATACCAGAATAAAAACTTGGCAATAACCTCTTAT
Source organism: Limosa lapponica baueri (assembly GCA_002844005.1). NCBI lineage: Eukaryota > Metazoa > Chordata > Aves > Charadriiformes > Scolopacidae > Limosa > Limosa lapponica. The sequence continues at coordinate 859,915 of KZ505655.1, forward strand.
TCTTAACAGCTAACAAAAAATAACCGTGTTCATCCAGCAATGCATCTAGAACATTATTTTGCATTTGCTAAACCATTTGTTTTTCATAGCTAATGGCAGAGCGCATTTTGCTTTTTGTGGTGTGGTGGTTTTCATTTTAATGGATGCCTTTTTTAATCAAAAAAAGGCTCAAAACAAGGAATATTTTGGGAGCCCAAATATCGGCTTTAAAAAAAAAAAAAAACCACAAAAAAACCAAACAACAAAACAAACAACAAACAAAAAAAACAGTGAATCAAAATGAATCATATTCTCTACAATACTGACCAAAACTTCCTTTAAGAGTTTAGGGTTTGTGTTCTTAAAAAAGCCATTTCATACCTGCCAACTGAAATGCTGGTAAGTTGACTTGGTTCAATATGGTCCAAAATCCAGACCAGGTGGATTACTCCCTCTCATGAGACTGTAAGCTTTCTGTGGTACAGTCTGGTTATGGCAATTTACCTACTGCCGAGGTGGGAAATACAAAGGAAGGAGGCAGTGACGAAAACTGCAGGGATGTAGAAAACCAAGGCACGGGGTCTAGCTACTGTCCCCTACTTAAGCCATCCAATTGATTCTACTGAATTTTGGTCAGTCTCCAGGAAGAAATGTTTTTAAGTTAATTTAGCAGACATTTATATGGCGATAAATACTACCTTCAAAAATGCTAAAAATGTTGGCTAGGTTTAGTCTGAGCTACTAAAAATTATTATAAATTGTAGCATCAGACACAAGACAGACAAGAATTATTGGCTGGCACAGACTAGAAGCAACATTTATCTTTCACTTCAGTCTAAATCACACTAGCCGCAACACCTTCCATTTCACTCACACAAATAATACATTATTCAAAATAAAATGGAGCATTCTTGGGTAAAAAACTACTTCATTTTAAAGGGGGAAAATGAACAATACACAGAAACAAAGAACGACAGAAACCAAAGTTAAGTAGGAAAGTGGTCTATTATTCTGTGTTACTGCACAAACAGTGCTTGCTTAATTGTGCCTAGTTAGAAGGGTTGGTGCAACCTGCACACATGGAAGATGGCAATAAAGACCTCAGTCAGCTTTGTGGAATGAAGTAACTAGGTAACTGTTTTGACATATGATGGTCTCAGCTCCACCTCATCTGTTAACAGAGTGCAAAGATCCCAATGTGAGCCCTGATGTCATCTTGTCCTCTTACGCCTACTAAAAATCAGCAAATTCTTTTGCACATTTTTCTGTTAGAGACGCACGAATATCTTCTTCTTCATAGTCATCAAAGTTGCTGGTATCTCCAGGGCCTCTGCACTTTGGTATGAACGGAGCTTCTACCTGTAGTTGGGGAGGAAAAAAAAACGTGCATATGTAATGTTATCAGCCCAATATCTCTAGATTGAACACTGTGATAACGAGCACAACAATATTCCCATTACTCCCCTAATCTTGTCAAGAAACCAGATATCACAGTGAACCAGCTTAAAGTTGTGGCACATACATAAAACCAGACTAAGAAGGAGCAGGCCCAGATGTATGAATCCAAGTTGAAAAAGACTAATACCTCACAGACAAACATCAATTAAAAATTACTTCCACTTCAAAACAAAGTTTAGTTCTGTTCTTGCAGGAGAGACCACGCTCTCAGCTCACCAGCTGCATAGTGCAGCTCCCAGCATGGCGAGGGCTGCGTCTAACAGTCACACGGTCTTGGCAGAAGCAGAGAAGTTGATTGATTGCCATCAACACAACTCAAAAATCTCAGGGCCGGTTGGAACCCCCCCTCCTCCTACTTCCCAAAAATCCTCCATTTCCAAATAAAAACTAACCTAATACAAGTTTAAAACGTTTTGTTCTGCATCTCCTACGAAGTTCCTCCTAGGACCTAACTGTGAGAAGTGAAAGCCTTCTCAAAACTAGGCCACAACTGAGAGACAAGCAATGGCTTGAAGGGGTCACTCGAAAATTGTACAGGAAGTCAGTGCAGCTCTAATCAAGGATGGAAAACCCCTTCTGGTAAAGGCTGCCTGCCTCTCAAATCCACATATATGCTCCATTAGCCTTGAGATTGGGCACATCTCCTGTCACCTGTATGGTAGTAAGCCATTCACACTCAGGTATTGCAATCAGTCATTTTCCAAGGATCCTCTTAACTGTGGCTTCTAAAAGCTGAGGGAACCTGCAGCTTTTTGAGGCTGACCTTAAACATAAAATCTTTGGGCCTGGCTACAATTTAACATTCTCAATCTCTCTGTCCCAATTAGTGCACTTCAGCCTCTACTCATCTTGAAGGTTAAACTGAAGATACAGGTCTGCACAGGGACATCCCTACATTTTCACTGGCTAACAGCTTATGCTGTCCCAGCACAACCAGGGGAAAAAAAAAATAAAGAAAAAAGATAAAGAAGTTGTTGTTCCCAACTTGCAGACGCTTACATGCTATTTTAGGGAACAGACTACTAAATTCCATTTTCACTCAGCTAATATCAATTCAAATCTTAAACCTTCTAAGCTATCTCACCTCATAAAGTTCAAAATTAAGCTTAATTACTTCTTAAAATAACGTAAATTTTAGAATCAACTGCATGCTGAAAGGAGTAAGCAGGGTTTGGGGTTGACAGGAAACAAATATGAAGAATGGATGGTAAGGAAGGGACCAGAGAGAATGGAAGACCAGGGAGAAGGAGAGATTCTACTGAACCAGGGCTAGGACAAACTGGAGTTGGAGGCATGATTGTCAGTACCACATTCCTCCTTTTCATTTGACATGTGCCTCATTTATCCACCTTTATGGTAAGCAAAATTATAGCAAAATTATTGAGGTGCTGCAAAGTTAAACCTGGAAATACAAAGTCATCAGAGAAGTCTCTCTCTCTGGGATGCCCCAAGGAGTAAGAGTGCCAGAGCAGCATGGTGGGGAGGCAGACACGTAGGACAGGCACGGCTCCAGCTGAGGCAGGGGATCAGACCGCACTCTGCAACCACGGAACTGCTCAGAGCCCCAGGGACATCACTGATGGCAGGGGGTGGGTGTGTTTGTGTGTGTGTCAGTAAATTGAAGAGGTGCAGCACAGACTAATAAGTATTAAACTCTGCTGACTTTGGGTGATAACAGTATACACCCCCAAGAAATTGTCAGGTGTGTATCCTTTTGTTCCGAAAACAATGTACGTGTTTAGGTGATGTATCCTGAGAGAATAGCCAGTCTGTGTACATACCTAACCTACAAAGCCACACATTTACCATTACCTGCATTCTGTCTCTGTGTCGTTTCAAATTGATTTTCAATTACTTGCTTACAACAAAGCTCAGAGCACAAGAAATATCTTATTTACTGCTGGAATTTTAGAACGCATTCAAATGAGATGCCTCAGACTTTTTCCTATTATCTTCACTAGGGAAATCGCTAAAAAGAGATTGCAGAGATAACACTAGTTTATGGTAGAAATACTTGTTTGGCCCCAAGTACAACCATATTATCAGGCAGCATTTTAATAAACAGCTACACAAACACAAAACAAGACTTCATCTTATCTGAAATATTAAGGAATTGGCTGGTTCACTTATGACTGTAGCATAACAAATTATTCACATTACATTAGCTGCCAGGGAACACCATGTCTATTCAGGAAAATACATGCTGTGGTAACAGCCACTGTGAAAAGCTGGTATAAACCCAAAAGTTTATTGCTGTATTTCCATGACTGCTTAAATGATAGTACAATCCATGCTGTTGTTTCAGACCCTTAGTATTACCGTATTTATTCCTTGTAACTAGAAGCTTCAAACTTACTCAGCATCAGCTTTCAGTTCTTTAAAACTAGTAATAGCTATTCTGACTGTACTACTAGTTCACGTTTTAAAATATTTCTTGTTTCTGTGAAAGTAATTCTCTACAGCAGTGCACTAGCAATGCTAAAAATATTTAGCACGCTATTAAAACATCTGATTTAATATTATGGGGCCTGGGCGTCCCCAGACAGCATACTGGGGAATGAAACTCAGTGCATATAAAACTGCCTTGTAAACAGGCATTAAGAAAGCAAAGAACACGTAATTACAATTCTGCAATGGGGAATCTTTTCTTAAAACATCTATACTTAATAAATAGAAAGAATACGAGACGTGTTAATTGTACCCTGTCTTCTAGTAATTATTACATTAGTGAATACTACAACAACTGTACTGTCAGTTTGTGTAGCCAAACAACCAGTTTCTTTTTAGAAACTATTGTTAGTATTTAGGTTTGGCCTTTACAATACTGCTGTTACAGCAGCAAGTTCATGCCTCTATAATCAAGACATAGCATTTCAACCATGTCAACCAGTTCCTTGAAATGTTATCGCTTGATTCTAACCTTTTTACCAATATCTGGACACAAAATTATTTCTCCACCTGAGTCTTCTGGGACACCACCAATGAATTTATTTTAGTCTTTTACTGATCTGAGAGAAAAAAATAATCTCTTAATCTGTTTCTAGTAACTCACTACTATACAGATACTTAACTTGGACTCTACCTTGAAGGGAAATGGGAGCTTTGGAGCTACTGGAAGACAGACCTAGCCTGAATTGTCATCATCCTCATCCCTTTCCCCAGTTTCCTCTCGCAGCTCTGTTTCATTCATCCTGGCAGCCAGTAACATGCTCCTCTCAAACCGGTATTTTAATGGCTGCTTGTGCTCTGAAAATATTCTCAATTCTATCTGTTGCTTTCATCCTTCTGCAAGCCTGAAGTTCACAGTGCAAACTGGGCATGGACTTTCTAAAAACCACATTGCAAGTCATGTTGGTCAAGCAGGGCTAGAAAACCATTCTAAAAAAATGCCAGAAAACAGCATTCAGCAGGGCTCTCTCCATTACTGCAGCTGATGGAACTGCAGTCAATTCAAGTGCAGTGTCAGAAGGCAAAAACTCCTCAGTAGACACTGAAGACTGAGTAAACGCTCTCTGCATCTGACCCTGTCCCAATCACAGATAAAGCAAGAGCAAGAAGGAGGGAGCATATGTCAGCAGCAAAAGCAAAGCTCCAGCTTTGGCTAGAGCTCCTCCACACTGAAGCACAGTCTGACTGCTAAGAACTAGCTGGAAAGGAAAACAGATTCCTCTCTGCTGTGGAGGAGTATTTATAGATGCCACTAAAGCAGGGGTTAAATAAAAAGCGAGAGAGGCGGGAGATGGCTCATTCTGAGATATTCCAGAAATAGACTAAAGCACAACACCTGTTAAGAGAACATGAATGTACACAGAGGTCCAGGAAAAAATACTAACAAGAAACAAACATAATTCAATCAATATAAACCTTTCAGAATGTTACAGATCAAACTACTTTCACCTTTTCTTAGTTTAATTAAAAGTGATAGATTTCAGAAAGCAAAAATAAGCAAAATAACTAGAAATTTTACTTCAACCCCTTAAAGACCTGTAATAGTTTTGATCAGGACGGGTCCTACCTTTCTCTGATAAATGGCAATCCAATCTGTAGTTGCAAACCACTTGTGATTCTTTATGTCATTTACACCATTCTTGAGATTTCCATATCGTTTGGTCAAATCTACCTGGAGTAAATTTCTTAGAAGATCCTTTAGGTCTGAACTGAAGTGTGATGGGAACCTTACCTAAAAATACACATCCACAACATTAAAAAACAACATACAAATTTTGTTCTTCCCCCTGTGAAATAAAACAGCGTTCACACAAAAGGAAATATTAGGGCTATTTTCTGTTCTTCCTCTAAAAACAAATCAAGTAGAAATGCATAAAAAGAGAGATGATCATTGTCACACATGTATTTCTGTTTCACAGAGCCTTTATCAGTAGCACTACCTTGTGCATCTACTGTTTTTTGAACTGGAAGTTTCCAGATCTGATTGAGGAAAAATATTAATTTAATGTAATGATAAAAAGCTAAATTTAACTTGGTGTCTCATCTCAAAGCATTCTCAACTACTTTCTAGGAACAAATCTTTAGATTATATTATATACACACATGCAAACGGGAGATACAGTATAGTATAGCATATACACAGCATATAAAAATATAGACACACTCTGAAATAACTGAATAGTCAGCAATCATGTGAAAATTCAATCTGGAACTTTATGCTGTACTGTAACCTGTTTCTGATAACTAAATACACCAACATCAGAAGTCTTACATAAATAACATAGGGCTATTGAAGCACGAGTGACTTGCCAATACAATTAATTCAAACCTGGCTAAGAAATATTTGAAGATGATTTATGGGATGTAATTGCATAGGGTTTTATTAGCAGAAGATCCACTGACACCATTTGAGATGGAAGAGAGAAAAAGAACAGGCAGAAAGTTGTATTTGTCATGCCTGTAGTTTCAGCATTTGACACTCCCTATATTTTGCTGATCAGTTATGACAAATGCAGAACATTGAACTATTTAACATAAAAAGGTGTTGCAAAAATCAAGAGGTCTGATAATCACAGACACTGCTTCAGTTTACCTGTCAATATGGCTCTATTGTAGTACATGAGAAATTCATAGGTTTTTATGAATGTAATATCTAGACAGCTGAGAAGTAAGGAAACATTAACTCAAGTTGTTTAAGCAGAGAACTAAGCGCATGAGGTAGATTAAATGAAAGACTTAAGGTTATAAAGGAAACATAGTGCCAGCTGAGAACTGAATGTTAGAATTCCAGAGTTTGAGTCCAGTGTTGTTTCTGCAACCATCTATCCATGGGCTCAGTAAAGGAGTCAGATGATCAACAGTACAAATGTCAAACAAATTAGATAGGACGGCGAAAAAAGCCCAAGTTTTTTTAGTTCCCAGCATAAATATTTTTTTAAAATATAACTTCATGAAGTTATATTTTAACTTCATGATTGAAGTTATATACACTGAGGTGTTCCTCTTGGTCAGAATTACAGAAGCACATAAGGTGCAGCACAGCATGTATTTATGCAGCGACAAGGAAGAGAAGATCTGTAACAACTCAAGTAAGCACAAAGAAGCATGAAGAGACAACACTGCCCAGAAGGAGAAACAACAGAATGATCGCATTTTTGTGCTATCTGGCACACTAAGAGACATTCATGAAAAATAAAAGGGAAAAGTTGGAAATACTTTTTTAAAATTTTATGTAACAATGAAGGGTGAACAGAACATTAGACATTTCTTGAACTACAGGAGTAAAGAAGCCTACTATGAATTATGGAAACTCTTTAGAGCTTCTCAAAAGCTGCAAAAATATTTCTAGAAAAGAAAATAGCTAGGCTAATTCAGCATACAACTATAGAGTTGTTAATAGTTGTTGAATCATTTTTATCCAAGCATAAAAGGATTTAAAATCACAATGTCCGTAAATTTAATACCTTATATTTTAAATTTGAAAGCAGGGAACAGATTTTCAGAACTTTAATTTTTGATATCACTGTAACAGTATCTGCGCTTATAAAGTATACATTACAAACTTTTCCCATATTCTTTCCAAATTGCTCCCTGCCTAGTAGCCAGCAAATTCTGCATCTACTCCACACAAAAACCAGGTTCTGCACAGACAAAAACTTGCATTTGCAAAAACACACAGAGCCTTCACTCACCTTGCCAGACACAATCTTCTCATAAATTTGAATGGGCTGATCTGCAAAGAATGGGGGATATCCAGCTGCCATTTCATAGATTAACACTCCTAACGCCCACCAATCCACTGCCTTGTTGTAACCCTAGATAAAATGAGAAACACCACTGCTAGTACATTTCTAACATAGTTTAAGATTTTCAGTATATATCTATGCAATGCAAAGAAAGCAAATGTGTTACTGCTTAATATAGAACTTACAGCCTAGTTCAAACCAAAGTGAAGCTCAGAGATTCCAACAGCAACGTACTTAAAGCCTAATACAGTGATGAGAGTGAAACATTTTGCACACATTCCTGTGCTGAGCTTCACTGATGTCTTTACACTGATGTGGCAAAACTCCCTAAGTGACAGAAATGGGCACAATTTATTTAAATAATCTTGCTACAGAATGATTGAAACTTCTTTCAAATCTTAGAAATCTCATTAAATATAACAACACTTCCCTTCTTGGATACCATCACCTTTTGTATTTTAATCCACATTTCAGAACATTCATTTTCATATTTAGTAAACTAGCTACAAGAGCTTAAAAGTTTAGTTTATTAGCTGTTATAGAGTCATTTATGATCTGATCTTTAAAGCCTGAACATAAAATCAGTAGTAGATCCAACTTAATATTAAAAGAGACAGACCTCACCAACCGCATCAATTTTATGTGTGTTCTCTTTTACAAAGCTCAGGGCTAAGACCCAGTCTGTCCTGGAAAACCTACTATAGAGAATTTGTAGCAGACACATTGCAATTTCTTCTGCTGCTTTAGCTGCATAGGTGCAAAAAAGCTGCAAATAATGAACTTTTTCTCCCCAAATAAAAATATTTTTGGTTTACTTTTAGACCTGCAAAGGTCTAAACAACATTTCATTACACCACATATTGAATGCATAATTTAACATTATGCATTATGACTGCTTATATGATAAGCAGTTCCGTAAGATATGCTTTCTTTGCAAAACATAAAGGGCTACAGATGAACAGCTATATGATAAATAGTATTTCTTCTATGTTCAAACTCTTAGTGCTAGTACTAGACATAAATGGACCAACAGTAAGCTTAGACTGTGTGTACTTCATGTGTAAACCCAGTGGTTTGTAATGTTTGATTTCACATCAAGTGCCTTAAACCTGAAGCACTCTTCGACTAGCTATTTGAAGACGGGTAGCATTCCTCAGGGGTGGGTACTGGGACTGGTGCTGTTTAACATCTTTGTCAGTGACATGGACAGTGGGACTGAGTGCACCCTCAGCAAGTTTTCTGACAACACCAAGCTGTGTGGAGCAATTGACACGCTAGTGGGAAGACATGTCCAGACGGACTTGGACAGGTTTGAGGGGTGGGCCCATAAGAACCTCATGAAGTTCAACAAGGCCAAGTCCTGCACCTGGGGCGGGGCAATCTCAAGCAGAAATACAGGTTGGGTGGAGAATGAATTAAGAACAGCCCTGAGGAGAAGGACTTGGGGGTGTTGGTTCAACATGATCCAGCAATGTGTGCTTGCAACCCAGAAAGCCAACCATATCCTGGGCTGCATCAAAAGAAGTGTGGCCAGTAGGTCGAGGGAGGTGATTCTGTCCCTCTACTCCACTCTCATGAGACGCCACCTGGAGTACTGCATCCAGTTCTGGGGCTCCCAACAGAAGGATGACATAGACATGTCAGAGTGGGTCCAGCGGAGAGCCATGAAGATGATCAGAGGGCTGGAGCACCTCTCCTATGAAGACAGGCTGAGAGAGTTGGGGTTGTTCAGCCTAGAGAAGGCTCTGGGGAGCCCTTATAGACAGGCCTTTTAGTACTTCAAAGGGGGCCTACAGGAAAGAGGGGGACAAAAGTTTTA
>KZ505655.1:869374-902855 GCA_002844005.1 Limosa lapponica baueri
GTATGAGGGAGTGTAATGATAGGACAAGGGGAAACGGTTTTAAACTGAAAGATTTAGATTAGATATTGGGAAGAAATTCTTTACTGTGAGGGTGGTGAGACACTGGAACAGGCTGTCCATGGAATTTGTGGATGCCCCATCCCTGGAAGTGCTCAATGCCAGGCTGATTGGGGCTTTGAGCAACCTGGTCTAGTGGGATGTGTCCCTGCCCATTGCAGGGGGGTTGGAACTTGGTGGTTTTTAAGGTCCCTTCCAACCCAAACCATTCTATGATTCTATGACTACTGATTCATCCAATATGTGGTTTCTTGTTACTTCTGGAGCTCCTGTTCTAGTCTGTTAACACTTCAGAATGTAATCACTCAGATCTGCTGTTCTGATAAGGATGCTAGTTAAATAACCTAATTACAGATTCTTTAAATCCCTTTTTCTCCTCACAAGTTACATGGCAAGCATATGTAGAAAGTTCTGTACAGTTATCTGAAAATCCATGCTTTGTAGTAAGTTTTAGTATACTAAAAAAATATTCACAATGCAACAATGGCATTTTCTGTAATTCATAAGGAGTTGACTAGTTAAGATTGGAGTTTTGGAAGTATCACCAATTGTTTATCCCTCACAGCTTAATAACTGGGTGATAAGTTTTAACAGCATCAAATGCATGGCTGAATGACAAGACAAAGTACCTTGCTAAGAATTATTTCAGGTGCCAGGTATTCTGGAGTCCCACATAACGTCCAAGTTCTTCCTTTTACCCTTTTTGCAAAGCCAAAGTCCGTGACCTGTCATAAGAAGAAATAAATTGACTGTAAGTGCATTTCTACAAAGGAATTTAAAATTAAGTACTTTTGAAATATTTTGGAAAGCTATTGCATACAGAGCGAAAATTTGTTTCTCAAATCACATAGTATCATATAGTCAGATGTACCTTTAGTAGCCAGTTCTTTTGATACTTCAAATTCAGATAGATAGAAGGTTTCTTGTGATAAAATTAATAAATAACACTAAATACGTATTTCCCCCCTGACACAAGCTCCTAATTATAATTTAAAAAAACTCAGTGGGAGCTATGGCTTACTAATTTTCCACATGTACTGCAATTACATTAATAATTTCTCTTATACTTTCACATCAGAATGTTTATACTGCTGAAAGTTTAAAGAACAGGAATATGAACAAGATATTTATCTTTTCCTTTAGTTAACAAATAAATGAATCACAAAAAGGGTCAAGATATCCACCAGTCTTGTAAATTTAGAATTTTATTGCATAAGTGCATAAAGGTTACATATAAAATTAGTGTAGGAATAAGACAACATAAAAGAGTAACTTCTCTTTACATAAACCAGTAACTTCTGATTCTGAGTATCTTTGAAAGCATCACCCAGAGTCAAGCTTGTTTATTTGAGGACTAGGGGGAAATGTATTCACAAATGGCAAGTTATTGTCCATTATAAATTCTTCATACCATTTGCCATGTTTTCTGCAGTAAGTTTTCAGAACTCTGTATGCAATTATCATCTTCTTTGTGATTTTTCCTGGACCGTATTGTGGAATACATACGGAGGCCAGGGAGTTACACGTGAAATTCTGGGATCAGGTTCAAGATATCAAGTCTATGCTTGTTTGGGGATCTGTTTCTTTTGTTTCCTTCTTTTGGAATCATTTTCAACCCATTCCCTGAGAAAATACAGTGTACCACAATGATAATCATTGCTAATTACACAATAACATGTGCTGATGTTTCAGATACACTAACGTCACAATTTAACAAGCCAAGCTCTAAACTATCAAGGCAGCTTTTGCTTCATTTTTGATAGAAACAGCAGCAATCACGGCTAGAATTGAATGGAGAGGGTGATGTGCTGACTAGGCAGACCTGCTTCAGTCAGCGAAGAATCATTTCTGTGTTTGTGAATGCCCATCAGTCTACGCAAGAAGAATACACTGCAGGCACGGGACAAACGGTAATGGCTTTAAAATTCCAAAAGAAAATGAATGGAGTTTCTAAACAAAATTTAGCTGGAGCTGCAGTATCAACATATGAACACAAAGCCCCCCTCTCTGTTCAGAAGCAAAATTGAACCAGCCTCACATGGGAAGAGTGACGGCTGGATCCATTATCATTTGCAGTTTGCCCACCATCACAAAAACAAAGTGTTGCACATAGAGAGTTGCCAATTCTGGAGTAAGCCATTCATAGCTTTACATTAATGGTGCTCCCCAACTACATTAGTAGAACTTGCACTTCTCTTCTCCCTACAGTGTCAATTTATTCTCCATGCAAAATTATTTTACAGTTATAAACAACGTAAGATATGAATCTTTTCCAACTCACTCAAACATTTTTACTATGTATTTTCCTGTTGGATTCTGCTATGGCAAAAGGTGACGCAATAAGGAAAAAAGAGCTTCTATAGTTTAAGGACATTTAAGCATTGCAGAGTGCTTGTTCCTGTATTACCACCTTCCCATTTGCCATTTAGATCAAAAACATAGGAGCAAAAAGGAAGATGAGGAGGTGCTCCAATAGACAGTTGTAAAAACAAAGTTGTCATTTGCAGCACTGCAATTCTGATCTGATCTCAACTCAGCTCTTACTTCAGATGTGTGGAGAAGGTTAGAACTCTTCAAGAGTGGGATTCACCTGACTGAAATTAAGTACTATAGTGTTGGTGTTGATATCTAAGCTGGTTATCCTAAACTACTTATATAGACAATGCAGAGAACCAGACATTTTAGGGCACAGGAATAAAATAGGTCAGATGAACCTACTTTTCACCACAGACCCCAAGGGAAACCTTGACAACTCGCTCAACTGCAGACAGCTCCATTATGCGTACTTAATTTTAGTCAGAGGAAGTACAATCCAATGGTTTTAACCATTCGTAAGCAGTAGGGCAGTTTAATGCTCCCTGAATACGTGCTAACATGCCAACCAGCTTCACACCATTTATTCTAAACACATTTACTAGAATTACCTAACCCTACACTGTAAGACAAGACTCCACTACCTAAATATATGAAGAATATCATACCTGGATGTATCCTTGCTGATCAATTAAAAGATTTTCAGGCTTTAGATCTCTGTAGATGAGGTCTAATGAATGGAGGTACTCAAATGTTAGCACTATCTGAGCTGCATAAAACCGTGCATGTGGTTCACTGTGAAGAATTAAAAGAACATTAAGTACCCCAGTGCTATGCTAAGATACTGAAACAACCATGTAACTGCCAGGGACAGACAAATTAAGTATCTTTTAACTGGTTCTTTTACTGTGTAACAGGAAAAAAAAAGAACAAACAGCAATCACTGTAGAATTGATGCACTCATTCTCTAAATTTAATTAAGTCTTGCAGCTAAAATATACGTACAAATCACATCCCACAATACAGAGCTTAGACTTTAAATTTAACTTTTAGAAACTATCATCAATTTCAGTGACAATATCAATAGGAATTCCAAGATTCTATCATGCATAGATCACAAACACCTGCATTAACTAATTGAAAAATAAGAAATAATTACAAGTTTTTCATTGCCTGATTAGTTAAGTCTATGAAAGAGGGGTATATTAAATGCACGTACCCCTTCAGATTTTTTTCTTCAATACTAACAAATTTTATAAAACCCTCTTCCCAAATTAGCAACATAAGCCTTTTAAAAGGAATAACGTCATTACTACTCTTACCTGAACCTTCCGATTCTTCTTAGATGTGAAAACATTTCACCACCAGGAACATACTCCATTACCATGTATAAATTAGAATTGTCCTAAGGAAGCAAGTAAACACATACAAATACATATTAGGCATCCTGTAGTCTCTATAATTCCTAGATACAGTATATTTTGTTAAAGAATGAAAATGAAAAATTGTAGCCATCCAATGACCTTAACAAATATAAAGCAATACAGATAGAAATTCTCGAAAAAGTGCAGACACACATGACAAAAGGAGCATCGTGTATCTAAAGAATATATGAATATATATGAATATAAATTTGAATAAAGACAATTAGTTAGTTCCTGACACAGAATGGTGTGTAAGTAACCTGAAGGCAGAGAGGATAAGATGCCTACTGCAAGACAAGACCTTGCACTCTTCAAAGTTCAAAATTGACAACCCAAAGTATTCTCACCTCCCCCAGCCCCAGCCCTGAAAACTATAAAGATTAAGGTAGAACGTATTTGCTCATTTTAAATGGTATTAAGAAAGAAAAAAACCCCAAACAGAAGGAAATATATACAGGGCACACATTGCTCTATAAATAAGGAAAATATTCAATTTCTTTACAGACTGACTAGCACATACTGTCATGAAATTAGAAGCTAACCTCAAAGTTCTTTCCTCCGTGGTTAAGACTGTCATTAAGACCTGCCTCAGGTATAAATCTCAAGGAAAAGTTTGCAGAACAACTACAAATTTATCATTCCATATATTGGTACCGAAATACATCCTTTGGTTCCTCTTGAAGAGAGAATGATGCCTAAAAGCTCCCTGCTGTATACAAAAGCCAGTTTCCCTCCAAAACAAGGGAAATTTCTAAGAGTTTAAGTTTTATTTATTTATTTGAAGATATCCTTTCAATCATCACCTGATGAATTGAGGTGTGTGCAAGTGTGCACACAAATGCAGGAATTCCTGTTCAAGACCTGGTAACAGTGCTAAGTGAAGCATCTTTGAAAACAAAAATACTTAAACTATTGTACTGTAAAATGTAAATGTTTTAATATCTAAAGTTTGAGCATGCCTTTCCCTGAAACCCAAACAACCACTTTCAAAATAACAATTACCTTAAAAGAATACTCCAGTTTTACAAGGAAAGGAAAGTTCACTGCTTGTAATATTCTCTTCTCATTCAGTGTGTGTTCTATTTGCTTCAGTTTGACGACCTAGGAGAAAAAAAGCAATCTTCAGCGAGAGTATGACCTTTTCTAGTTGTTGGTAAATTTTTCAGTGCAAAACAATTAGCTGGAAACAAGCTTGTAACTTTACAGATAATGAAAAGCCTTATGGATTACTAGTAAAATAATGGTGCCATGTTGCCAAGATAGGATTAAAAAGTCTAACAACATTTTAGAGAGTAATAGTCATGCAATATGATTTGCAGATAACCCTAGAAATAGTGTTTCTTACTACATGCTGAGTATAGGAATCCGTAAGGAAAACATCTCTTTACATTTTCTTAAGAATTGCTTGCAATTGTAATGGAGATACTTCTGCAGCAAGATAACAGTTCAATAAAATGCATTTGATCTTTGGACCCTTTGCTAAGAAAGGCAGGAAACTGTGTCAGACACATTTCATTATGAATTTTGTTAAGTGTGAACAGGAGTAAACGGACTTATTTTACATAGCTCCCACGTTAGTGAGGAGAAGACTAAGGAGAATACAAATTCAAAAGTTCCAGTCTTATAAACAACAGTTACTTCTGCCAGACCTTTCAATGGGTTTTGCCTTTCTGCTTAGCAAAGCGCTCAGCAAAAGTATTAAAAAAAATTAAATGCTACCTTCTTGGAATCCATGATAATGTTACGCTGCTAACAAGGCAGTGAGTAGCAGATTTCTGATCATTGCTCTTTCCCAGTAATTAACAATTGGTTTCCTTGTGTTAAAGCCCAACATTGCATAATCGATTCTTTCCATTTTACTTAATCCCTATTGCAAAATTTATCTATATCTCGAGAATGGCATGATTTCCAAGTAACTTTTTTTTTTTCATAGGAAACAGGGAGTAAATGTTCAAAGTGATAAAAACAAGTCTGTTTTCACATGTTCGGAAATCAAATCTAACTGCTATAAATAACAGATAATCAAGATACTCCAACCCTGACTGAAACTGTGTTTAAATTCAATTTTTAGATGCAAAAGGTAGTACCTATAAAAAAAACCCACTACTGTTCTGAAATAAATGCCACTCAAAAGAAATACTGAGTTAAAAATATTAAATCTCTTTTGAATCATGGATCTTTAGCAACAAATAAAAAATTTTCTCAAATTAGCTCACTTGTGGGAAGCGTCCCCTTCATCCCTAAAATGCTATGGTACTGGAATGATGTTGGCCATCAAAGCAAGCAAGCTAAGGTTTTACTTTGATACTGTGAAGTGTTCAGCTGCAATGTTAGACCACCCTCCCTGCATCTTCTGCTGGTCAGACACTGGAGGGTGATGGCAGCAACACCACAGGCTGAAGCTGCTGTTTAACACTTCACAATGTCAAACTGGAGCCTCAGATAACATGGTTTTGCCCACATTTAAGCTCGAGCTCGGGGCATGTCCAATGACAGCTTCCTGTAGATCAAATGATATCTGGTAACAGCAGATTCTCCAGCAGCTTGTTTGTGTCTGAGCTTTTATTAACAGTATTTTCTTTCCAGAAACAATTATGTAATGAAACTAGCCAAGCAATGTTATGTTACAGCCTGCCTAAACCAAGGCAGACAAATAAAGGAATAACAAACCTACACACAAAGCTACTGGCTACATCTCCTACTTTTTTCTTTTTTTTTTTTCTTCATATCCTGATAAACCAAGCATAAGATTGGATAACAAAGGGACGAGCAATATGCTTTCTCTTGTTTCAAGAGAAATGTAAATGAAAAATTAGGCAGCCTTCACATTGCCTAATTTCAGACATCTGTATGTTTTCTATAACACACAAAGGAATAGAAATGCATTTTCCCTAAACCACCTCCTATTTTTTGATCAATTAATAGAAGATATAACAAAACACGAATATATTTCCAATAGAATACCTAAATATATAATTATATATGCTGAGTTGAAAAAGTGTGTATTTCATAAAGGACCACTTCAGACTTCTGATTATAGACAAAATAGTCTCATTTTCTAATAGAAGACTCATACATGGATGCAAACATCTTTAATCTTGTGAATCTTTACTGCAAGTCCACTGCAATCATTAAAAATGTAAATTTTTGCTCTTACCAGATAATATTATAGCTATAGCTTTCCAATTTATTTTAGGTTGAGAGGTAGTAATGAGTTTAATTAAATTTTTTTTTATTTTTTTTAAATCCTCAGACTATTTGTATGGCAGCTTTCTGAATCATAGAATTGTTAGAGTTGGAAGGGACCTTAAAGATCATCAAGTTCTGACCCCCCTGCCATGGGCAGGGACAACTCCCACGAGACCAGGTCGCTCAAAGCCCCATCAAGCCTGGCATTGAGCACTTCTTCCAGGGATGGGGCATCCACAAATTCCATGGACAGCCTGTTCCAGTGTCTCACCACCCTCACAGTAAAGAATTTCTTCCCAATATCTAATCTAAATCTCCCCTCTTCCAGTTTAAAACCATTTCCCCTCATCCTATCGCTACACTCCCTCATAAAAAGTCCCTCCCCGTCTTTCCTGTAGGCCCCCTTTAGGTACTGGAAGGCTGCTATAAGGTCTCCCTGGAGCCCTCTCTTTTCCAGCCTGAACAACCCGATCTCCTATCTTCATAGGAGAGGTGCTCCAGCCCTCTGATCATCTTCAGGGCCCTCTGCTGGACCCGTTCCAACAGGTCCCTGTCCTTCTTGTGCTGACTCTAAAGCTGGACACAGTACTCGAGGTGGGGTCTCATGAGAGCAGAGTAGAGGGGCAGAATCACCTCCCTCGACCTAAAGTGCTCCAGAGACAAGGACTCAACCATTCATGAAAAAGGGTTCAAAGAAAAAACAGCTCAAAATCTGAAATTTGATGTTGGGGTCTCTGTGCAGCAGTGGGATGCTCATTGCACCTTGTGTTACAGCAACGGTCCCCTACAGGATGCCGCAAGCCTTACTGAAATAATGATGAGGTAAATTTCCACAGGGATGGAAATAGTCTGAGCTCTCTTTCAGTTGTACTATGTTGGAACACCTTTTGAATTTAATTGGATGTTTTTTTAAAATAAAAGTTAGAAACCATTGTTACAGGAGAATGCTGAAGTTGCAAAAAATTGAGCTTTTCCAAGTAATAAAATAATGCCAGAATTGACACGAAAAGGCAAGTTTACATTAGTTTCTTCTTTCCTGACCATTGCAAAGCAGTCTTTAATTAAATGACACATTGTTCAAGGTCCAGGACCCCAAATTGTACGTAAAGAATACTGGAACTGCAATTCAGGGAAAACAGTTTGATTATGTCACCGCCATAGTTCCATTATATAAAATAACTCAGGAATGTAATAATGCTTAAGTGCAAGAGTCCACATTGCGGCAATGCTGACTTTCATTTTGTCAGTTGCTGATTATTAAATTCTCTTTGCCAGACTGATATTTTCTTAATATGGTCTTTGTCATACAGTAGCAAAGTTATGTATAGTGTCTTATAAGAAGAGCTCTTATATTGAGGACCTTAGAATCTACTAATCTAAATAACGTACATCTGAAAAACTTGTCAAAACCATTAAAAACTAATTGTACTGGTAAATTTCTTAAAAATACTCCTCTGGAATTCTATTTTATTTAAAATGTAAACTTCATCGAATGTCACCACTTACTTAATCTAAGAGTAATAAGCTGTTAAAAAAATCAGGCTGGAGTAACAATACAGATTCAGACTACAGCACTTAAGTTTTCAACACAGAAAATATCTATTACGTGACAGCTGTTCTGAGAGACTGTTCTATCTATGCAGTTACTATAGATGCAACAGGATTATTATATAATTATGCATACAAAAAGTAATACCTCATGGGATCAAGAATGGAAAAGAAATTATTCGTGCAAACAATTTGTTAAATTATAGTTCACAAATGAAAATTTTGACTATTTCTGATCTGAAGAGTCTTCTAGAATCTTGAGCTACCCTGTATTTATTTCTTTATTTAACTACAGCACCACATTTCGCTTTAGCCAAAGAATATACAGGCCACCTTACAAAAGGTAAGCAAAGAATTTAACTGATAGCATTTAATTAATGCCTTGGACACTACTTAGAGCCTCTTTAGCCCAACATTAGTGCTATTGGCCATTGAAAGAATTCTACACAATCCCAGCAACTGAGTCTGCTGGGTAAAAAAGAAAGTCAACTGTTTAAAGTATTACTAGTATTCAAGTGTGATAAGTCAAAAACAAAGTTCAGCCAGTTACCAGATCTCTGTCCACATCAAACTTTTGTACCACAAAACCCACACCAACCTTCTGTTTGTCCAGTATCTTCATGGCGTAATACTGTTCTGTGGCTTTATGTTTCACCATCATAACTCTCCCAAATGATCCTGTTCCAAGGGTTTTTTGCCTCTCAAAATCATCTAGGCCAGCAGTGTTCTACATGTACGAGAATATAATGACATTATTTACAATTTAATACCCAAAGACAATTTTAACTGTATGAACTGAATTCATTTATGAAAGAAAATTGAGTAAAATTGCATTTATCAAAGACAGCTATAAGCAGCTATAGTGCTGTTACAATTTCATGCCTGGCAAATTTTAGTAAAAGACTTTACATTGCACTCATTAAAACAGAAAAAGACGTAACTGAATTGTATCACCACTTCTATGATTTGTCCATACAGATGACACATGCTTAGTAAGAAACATTTAGCAGTAAACAGATCATGAATTCAACATGCAGACAAATAACCCTCTCATGCTTCACAAACAAGGATATTAGAACATGCAAAAAAACCCAAGCTCTAGAGACAATTCTACATGGGAGTTGTCTGGAGAGCACATCATTGAATAAATTTTCTTAGATATTCATTACCATAGCATTTCAAGTGCTGCTTTAAAAACAACAATGACCCTTCCCAAAACCCCAAACCCCCAAGTTCAGCTCTTCAAAGATTTCTCTCTAACAAGCTCCTTAACCTGCCCGCGAGCCCCATGCAGTAGACTTAATGCTCTTAATTCCCCTTAATACCATGGAGGAAATTATTAACAGGGTAAGTTACAGATGTGCCAATATTCTGTGTTATAAAAAGCCAGCTAAAACATGCTGATAGATTTTGAGTCTTGTCATCTTGCTGATGAACGTAATTCTCAGTAGGAGAAAGTTGTTGTTCAGTATGCGCATTTCATCAGCTCAGATCTGGAGAAGACCCAAGAGTCTTTGCTGATGAACTTCAATGACAAAACTGACATTACAAATGGAAACTCCTTTGAAAATTGTATTAAACTACTTCTGTTTTCTGCACTGGTCATTACACACTAATAACATTATCCAAACAAATGCAATAGAGAAAATTATTGAATGCTGAAATGACTGATACCTGAGGGGGGCTTTCCCATTTTCTTAAAAAGTCTTCTTTGGCTTTGGCTAGGAACTCTTTCACTGAAAACACACAAAAACAAGTGCATTTTAATTAACGTAATTCATCATGGATGTGATAGAGGTGCTTTGTCAACAAAATGTGCAAACTTCATTATCAACTTATTTCTTCAACTTGTAGTATGCTATTTTCACTGCGTTAAAAAGCAAGCACCAATGCCTCTAGAACTTCTACGGTATCTCCAGGTGATGTCTAAGCTTTCTGGAGTATCTACATCATTCTACACAAATTACTTAAACTACATCAGCTCTAATAACTCACAATACTGTATACGCAAGCAGGCTTTAAGGTGATGTAAGATGTTCTTAATTCGACTGGGAAAAAACCACAAACACCTGACATTTATAAATAGCCATTCCACAAAGACAGACTTTTTATCTATTTTTGTTAAATAAAAGTTACATTTTCTTTCAACTGATTGAGCGTAATCTCAATCTCATTGCTTTTTCCCCCCATCACCTTTATTTAAAGGCTGTTTGCAAGCTCAAGTACCAAATGGACAGCATAAGCAAGCAGAGACAAAGCACAGGGCTACAACGACACTGCACGTTAGGCATGCCCACAGTCAGAGAATGCCTTTTTCATACTCGTTTTCCATTGAAATTGAAAGACTGTATAATAGCAAAATTCTGGATGACTGTTTAAAATGTGCACCAACATATTTTGTTTAGATTATCTTTCACCTGTTCTGTTTTTTGAATATCAATTATCAGCCAGATCAATGCAGATTAATTAATGCACAGTCATAATTGGGAGGCGTTTCAGATATTGCTGTGGTTTTGAAAGAGTCACAGAATCAAGAAGAAAATATCATACTGTTTTTGTGTTCTCTGAATCATTTCACATAATATAATGTTAATAACAGTGGATTTTCTGTACTGCGATGTTCCGCCACAAGCAATTTCTAAAAATACTCAGCAATGTGCCAAGATTATTCTGGTCAATATCTAGAAACATATATGTTAGCAACTGTACTTTTACCTTCTGATGGTCATAAAAAATTACGTTTATAAGGGTTGTAAACAATCATCTGGTGACTCAGAATTTTTTTTTTTGTACTTTTCAGAGAATATTAGCATCTACATAGAGAACTTTTCAAGAATTCTCTTATCAGTTTTCTATTACCGGTACAGTTACAGCAACAGTAAAAGCAATGGCAGCCCTGGAGAAGGCTGGTCATGAATTTTTTTGTTTGGCTCTTTTCCCCCCCCCTCTCAAGTGCGCTATGGGACTCAACTAGCACAAAATACTCAAGGGAGGTTTATTGGTTTATCACTGGCTCATAATGGGGCAGCATTAATATAATGGAAATTTCAGAAAACTTGTCAGAAGTTCTGGCAGACCTCAAGGTTAGAAAAGTGTTTAAAGCATGATATCTACTCAGTGATTTTATTTTAAGAGAAACAAGCAATATCAGAGAGAAGGAACACATTTATGACCTTAAACTTATGATTAAGTAGAGTAAGAAAAACAGTTTATATCAAAGGAACTTTTTTTTAAATTTTAAATTTTTAAATTAAACTCACTGAGTTAAAAATGTTTTAGTGGGGTAATCAGTAAAACGTTTGACACATTTATCCCATATGGGCAAAATATTTCCATTGTTTTTAAATTACGGGGGTTACTCATGTAATGACTTTTAATGATCCTAATTTGAGAAAAGGACAGGATTTCCTGTGGCATGAAACAATTTCTCAACACAAAAAAGCGAAGCTAACATCATTCAAATTCATGCCTGATAATCCTTCTTCCATTAGGAGAACAGAGATGGCTTGATAAAGGGATGACTATTGATAAAGTTTTTTAAACATCAATTTATGTCAAAGTAGCATCAACAGTATTTTGTCTTAATGACAAGAAAAACTCCTAGGATGATCATTAAGGTTACCAAAAAGCTGAGCCTTCAAACTTAAGTGGCTGTAGCTTAGAAATGAATGCTAGCTTTAACACTACATAGCACAACCAAAACAAGAAATAATTGGTCTCATTTTTTTCATGTTGTTACAGTACACATGTCTTAACTATCCCTCATGCTATCACCATTGTTCAGATAAATAAATATTTTAAGTTTCCACATACTTTGCACTGAAATATAACTGTTCAGTATTTATAAAAATATACAATGACATTTACATGTAGTCATCTCTGTTCCTGTTCTACTTATGGAATAAAGAATGTTGTTTATGAAAAAAAATGTGATCCAGCTGGAAATACTCGAAGTGTGGAAGCATAAGAAAAATATCTCATTTCTAGAATATCAATAAGCCACAAGTTCTTCTTCAGCAAAACTTCTATCTTATTCTACTTTACTTTTGCTCTCTTTTCTTGGAAAGCAGCATTGAACATGTATTTTCAAAATACACCTACCCAATGGCACTCATTTATCTTAAAATCACTATCTTTTAAAAACAACATCATATTCTGTGGTGTTTTATTAGAATTACATTTCCTTCCTAATGAGAAAGTGGGTCAAATTGTGCTTGATTCTCATTTTCAGAGGTCACCTGGGCTCCTACACCACAACACAATTCAGCAGGTGATTTCAAATAGAATTTAGGCAACTGAAGTGCATACACTTTAGTCACTTGTGAAAATAGGACTTAGAATTTGAAAGAGGATTTTGAAAAGTGACCTCGATCACAAAACATTAGCTCTTGCTACAGGAGAACACATTTCATTTCTACTTTTCAAGTGCAGAATCAAAATTTACACCAACTGGATGGTAGTGGTCATTGGTATCACTGTGATGATGCAAACAAATAGGTTTATTGGATGATGACTTAGAAGTTTTCCACAAGTGCACATTTTTAGCCACTTTACATTGTTACAATGTGACTCTTGTTTGCTTTTCTAGTCTTTAAGCTGTTCCTAGCATCCATGACTTTGGGCACTAATGAAGGAATGAGCATACCAAAAGTCTCTATAGGTTCCCCAAGGGTTTGCAGGAACATTCACCCACACAGATGAGATGATGAAGAGAGGAAAGAAAGAGAAGAAAAAAAAAGTTTTATGCATTTCCACAACAAACACATAGAAAACACAAATACATTCCACCCTTTCCCCTCCCCACTCAAGAACGGACCCTGTAATAAACCAGCCCTTTCCCACACAGACAGAATGACTCATGCTAAATCACAGAATGTTTGAGCAAAGAAAGGAGAAAAAAAAACACAGAGGCAGCTAAATTCAGTATGAAAAAAGATGATGCACAACAGAAATAAGCACAGCTTACAAAACTTCAGGAGATTAAGTTGGCATCTTTAATAGTTAATCTATTCCAAGACACACACATCCAAGGAACTGTTGCTAACAAAAGTGTATCTATCTTCATCGCAGCATGCTGGATCACAATAAAACCTGTAATCGGGTGATCTTCCCACTCCTTAGCACTTTGTTCCAAAAGACAGCATGTGTGAATTGCATGGCATGTGGTGGATAGCACAGAAATGGCAAGCAGTCTCAAAAAAAAATTCACAATCAAATTTCAATCCCGTTCCCCAACAATAGCAACAAAATCCCTTAGAAGTCTAATCGGCGCAGCTGAAGTGGCTGTATGCAAACTGGAACACATACCAGAATCCTGGATGGTCACCATACAAGTATGATTTAATTTTGTAAGACTATCAAAAAAACAGAAGCCAAGAACGAGGTGTTGATATATAGGTTCCCATAGGCACTGAAGAGCAAGGATCACTCATATATGGCTGAGCGAAGCAAAGGTGAGGACGCAAGGAGAGTATGCAAAGACCAGCAAACAGACCCTATTCAGACTGGTTTCACTGGTACAGCAGAAGCTGGAGCGAAGGAAGCTGAAACTAAAGAAGGAAAAGCTGTTACTCAAGAAAGGAAGGTGCTGGAAGGAGAGGGCAAGGCAGGAGCAACAGCACGGGCACAATGAGGGCCACAGCAGTGGTCAAAACAACTGGACATGCCATTAAGGGCACCAGCAGGAACTGGAGAGGATGCACAAGTAGTCCAGAGATTAGGTAAGCACAAACATACAGCACAAACCCAGCCCTTGGTGACCAGCAAGGGCAATGGTTGGCAGGAGAAGCAAGTTTTATGCAATGCAAACACCCAAAGCATACAGTAAGGATTCTGGGGAGAGAAAAAGGTAGTAAGAAATGGGGCAACAGCCGAGGAGTCACAACTGAAAGACTTCAAGCAGGTTTATAACTTCTCCCTGCTTCAGTTCAAAGCCTGGTGAGAAGAAAGGGTAGAGGTGCACACAGAGCTGGACCAGATAGAAGCTACCCCCTTGTGTATCATCGGTGGCGTCAGACCGGGGCTGCCAAGAGCTGTACCCCAGCCCAAGGCAGCACGGCAGTGAGCTGGAAAGCCTGCCGGAATAGATTTTTAAGGGAAGGGGAACACAAGATCCAGACGTTCCTAGGTAATACTGGCATACAGGGAGGTATGAAAAAAACCAACCAACCAGACAATCCCCAAACACGAGAAAACCCTACCACACACAAACACCAAAAGACCCTGAGAAACTCCTCCCCAACCAGCCGGAGATCTGTTATCTAACAGTATATGCACAAAATGTACAATATTTTAATTTGTTCTATCAATTAACTTTTGTATGAAAAGTTATCAAGCGTATAAAAAAAATTGTTAACAAATGGTATGTATGAGTACCATAAAAAGTACTCTGGCCTAAAACACAGATTAAGAGTGAGTGACACAGACAAAGGCTCCTGAAAAAAGCTGAAAGGTTCAGGACCTCTCAACTGCAGGGGTGCAATGACAGCAGAGGGAAAGGGGTCACAGATGGAGCAGTCTCAAGAGTTACCAACTACTTTGCTTTTCTCCCACCTCCCACATGCACTGTATTTGTTATTCTCAAGCACATCTCCAGCAAGGGCCAGCAAACCAGAATTTAATTTTTTTGGGGAGGGGGGGGGAAAAAAAAAAAAAAAAGTATTTGGATAGAATTCATGGCAAGAAAGCAAGAACTAAACTGATTAAGACTAAACATTGGGCACCACTACAAACCCCCATCTGCTGTGCTAAATGCCAATCTCTGCTTGGTATTTAAAATGCCCTTTATCAAAATACAATTCAATTTCTGTTCCAAAACTGTAATATAATCACTTGAAGCCTGGAATTAAATGGGCTATTTAATTAAATCTTCAAATTTCATTTAATGGAAAAATAAATACGTACGAAGAGATTCTGGTAAGTGTATGTGTATATTGCATTTTTATAAAAATGATATTTACAGCCTTAAACATTATCAAGATGTATACAGATGTCCCAGTGAATCCTGTGGTTATGGTACCAGAAGCAAGAGCGAGGCATAGGATTCAAGTTGTAAGTGCCACTCTTACACCATTAACCTGTTGTCTTGAATATCTTTGAACTTCTCTTTTGATTAGCAGGAAAAGCATCACAAGACTTACTGCAAGATTTTTCTACCCTGGCGAGTCTTTGAAAATAAACACAACTAAGTGTTAATACGCTCAAAGGAAGTAGTGTGAGCACCAGTTAACATCTTAATAGCTGGGAAACTCTTCAAAACACAAACTAAAACAGTATCATTGAAACAGACCGTCAACAGGAACAAAATGCTTTGTTTCTCACAATATGAAAACAGTGTGTGTGGGGGGAAAGTCCAATGTGACATAAGCCTGGTAGAGAGCAAGTCAATCTTGTCTTAACCTTGCGGTGAGACACACTTACTGGCTCTCTTGTGAAAAACTGACCAGAGAGGATTTTGTCCTGTTTCCGCTCTAAGAGATGCAAAGTCACAAAGGCTGGATTAATAAACTCTGCATCGACTTAACACCTTGTTTATCCCGTTTTTTACCTTGAGAGCAAGGTTTTGATCTTATATTTCTGCTTAAACATTAATTATGTTAAAAACTGGGGATGCAGAGCAAACTAACTTACCCAGCTGCAACGAATAAGACTCTTCAGATGAAAAAAAAAAACCAAAACATACAGAGCAGTTCTGAAAGAACTCATTTGCTAGAATAAAAAAACCTGTAAGTTCTTAGTAAATAAAAGATCATGTAAGAATTATTAACTGCATACAAGTTTGCTGTTAAAATGGAAGTGCTATTAATCAATTTAACTGCACACTGTAAACACTTCTGTGGAATACTGGGAAGGACTGGGAAGAAGTGGAGAAGGGAAAGGCATGGAAAAAACAGAGAAAAAGGGAGAAGAACAGGATAAACAGTAAATTAAGAGCGATTACAGCTGCAGTGCCTAAAGACTAGAAGAAAGCACCAGAACCCGATTTTTGGGGGAGCACATTCAGAAATTAATGGAGCAATTGTAAAATACAAATTGTTCTCGTCCATTACAACTCGAAATTTGGAACACAGTCAAAATCTTATTTTAATCCTGTCCTTGATTTTGAAGTCTTGAGCTAGACAGTATTTTCTCAGACTTATAAATGCAAATTTACAACAGTTAAGAGCTCTATAAAAAGTGCAACTTTTCTTTTTTCCTTTCCCCCCCCTTAATTTTCATTGCTACAGGCTATAACTTTAAGCTATAAATTAAACAAAGATGAAGTCTTACTTAATTTTCACCTCTTCACTTGGCTGGCTAGACAGCAACAGCCTGCATAGGAGATGTGACAGGTTTAGACAACCAAAACATGAGCTGGGTTTTTACCAGTAGATAATTCTACTGCACACAACCGCCAGAGTCAGACTAGCTTTCTTCTTTCTTCTTTTATTTTTATTAGAGATAATAAAATCAATTTTATTTCCAAATCCAATTTTCAATCTCTCCCCCTTATTCTTTTTCTTAAATTATAAAGTACTGGTCCAAACAGAGGCAGCAAACACTGCTAATGCCAGAAGTACCACATGACAGACATCATTCCAAGGAGACAGGACCAAACCAAACTAACACTGAGTCACTTAAAATGTGGATCCCTGAAATTTTCGTTAAAAAAACCCCAAATGTATAAGGTAAATCAGCACATTTATTCAGTCACAAACACAATCAAGTCTTGTACTAGCTCTGCTCAGAGTTCTACATGCATATATGTCCCAATTCAATCATTTTCCACCAAAAAAAAATGGATGAGATAAAAAAATCTGCTTTCTTAATCTAAAAGAAAATCCAGACTAAATGCTCATCAAAATTTATAAAAGAATACACTTCATTAAAAAACAGTGACTCCTCCCTCAAGACACACACAGATAAATGGTACATTTCCCAGTTATACCGAAAGCGCCTCTCTGCCAAAAACCCCAAAACAAATAATCAAAACCTAGGAAGCAAGCTGGGATTTATTATTCAAATCCTAAATTATTGATTATAGGCAGGACTTCTCAACCCAGGCAAGCAGAATACATTATCTAACATACAAGCATGGGACATGACCTAAAGTCTCTTACAGATTCCTGGTGGGTGAGAGCTGTTCCATCCCATGTCCTTCTGGGTGGCACCTCTATTTTTTGCCCAAGCCTTCCTTCCTAATTCAAGAATTATTAGCAACCTTTTGATTTTTTTTGTTTCAGTTCTCTAAAATGACCAGTTAGAACTGGCATCCAGTTAGTTCTGCAATGTGTTAAAACTAAGCTTTGCCCTAAGGAAAGGGGTCTCTCTCATACCTTCTTCCTGCCCTTGAAGTGTTCACTGAAGGGAATTATTCCAGACTGCCGGAGAGGACACATTCGTAAATCTGCTTCGTCTCTTGCAACAATCCACATGCTTTGAGGCTTAAAAATTGGTTCGTCAGGCTGCAGTTCAGTGTTC
Source organism: Limosa lapponica baueri (assembly GCA_002844005.1). NCBI lineage: Eukaryota > Metazoa > Chordata > Aves > Charadriiformes > Scolopacidae > Limosa > Limosa lapponica. The sequence continues at coordinate 887,365 of KZ505655.1, forward strand.
AGTATGGGCTGGTATAAATAAAAAGACACCCCAGTCCTGTTCTTCCCCAGTCACTCGTTCCTGCCTCTCTATCATGACCTTCCTTGAAAGAGCAAAAGCATCCTTGTGGCTGGCTGCCAAGCCAGGTCAGGGAATTAGGCCAGATTAAAAAGTAACGGACAGAAAGCAGGGGAGGACAAGGAAAGGTAATTTTAATCCAAAGCAGCTCCCCATTCTTTTCAACACGTAAATGCTCCTCCTGGGGTGAGGGAGGGGATAAGTGGCGTAGAAATAGGCAAATATGTGGGGCAGACAGAACTGCTCCTTTTCTGAAGGAATACTGGTTTCTGCTAGTGTAACGTGATCATGAAAGTACAGCATTGGACTATTGAAAAGGCTTCTGAGCAATAATTCTAATTTTAAGTTACTAATCTTCAATTATTCTATTAGATAAGTTAATAGAATTAACTTAAAATTTTAAATTAATACTTAGAAGTTTAATACAATTACGTTCAAATGCAGTTCTTAACACTCCCTACATATGAAATTAGCTCACACATAAAAGGTTATGTGAAGAAGTGTTAACATGTAAAATCCTCAATTATCATACAATGATGTGCTTTGTGAGCAGTTAGGAATTAAGCTTCATCTGTACAGTATCACCCTCTATAGTTGGAACTGAATTTTATCCAGCAAGTAATCTAAAATGTTGCAACTACTACAGGACTATCCTGTAAAAGACTGCCTTCCTGTGTGAAATATAACGGGTATTACTTTACAAAGAAAATGGAAAACTATGCAAAAATTGTGAAAATTCAAACACTTCACTTTCTGCAGGGCATATATTTCCATGGTTACCATGTGAAGGAAAAAAAAATACAAATACATTTTAAGAACAAGTTCCAAGAACAAAATTTTCTAGGGGACTACTATAAAATATCTTGTAAATGTATCACATTCTTGAGTAAAGGTTCTTAACAAGTTCTAGTAGTTAAACACAAATATACAGAATAATCAGATTTTCCTCTTACAGTCAAAACCACACACCGAGCAAAACGTTCACAGCATCCGCTGCAGTTTCCCTCTAGTTAAGCTACCCACCCCCCTGCACTGTAAGACACTGGCTAACCGGCCAGCACCTACTTTCCTACCCATACTACTGCCCCACCTTCCCTCTTCGTAAAACTTCAGTGACTGAAGAGGATAATGTGTTACTGGGCAGCTATCACTGAGAGTATGTTTTATGGTTAGATTATTAGAAACAGTAAGCAAAAATCTACCGGTAGTTAATTTGATCTGCATTTTGTCTAATAAATTCTCTGCAAGCAGGCAATGCCTCTCATAATACTAGATACACTCATGCACAAATAAGACCCTTTTCTTGAGAAATAACCCAAGTTTTACTAAACTCAGTTCTTCCTTATACTCCAAACTAAATTGCAGGTCACTCTATGGATGCATTTCACAAGTTGCTTGAAAAGAGCAATTCTCATGTTGCTCTTTCTTTTTTCAAATAACTCACACAAGGCATCAAAATACTAGCAGGTACTTGGTTTAACTGCACTCATGTCTAAGTCCGCTTCCCACAAAGCTACTTTGACCCAGCCCTCGCATTAACAAAACCACACGAATTCTCATATACGTGTGCTGGGATCAGCAAGACACATCTTCACAGCTGTCAGGGTAAATCAGCAAAACAGCTCTTCATCTCTTTGCAAGATTTGAGATTCTGACACATTGCTATTCTGACATATCTCCCGCAGAGCATGCTTTCAATATTTACAGGAAAGGGTTGCCTGAAGTAACTAGCCAAGCAGGAGAAGTTCATTTATAACCTTAAATAGCAGAGAGACTGACTTCCTGAATAAGGAAGTCTTATGTAAATAAACACATTTCATAATTCAACACATTGAGTGAACAACAAGTTTTTGGTTGTCTCAGGATTAGGGCAGGCAAAAAGTAGGTAAGAGTGTTTACTATCCATCTTGATAAAGAATAGGACTTTAGAGAGAAACCGCCTAAAGTCAGTGTTTATTTTGATAAAAAGCAGACATAAAACTTGCACAGAATTGAGTTGCAAACCCTGCAAAAAGAATTTAAATGAAAAAACCTAAACCACATGAATTCTTAATGGGCAGGAGTATCCATCAGGAACTAGAATAAAGGAAGACACCAAAAACATCTTTCAAGTTACAAAACTGCCCATAAGAACCTCAATAACTAAAGCTGGGAAACTCCTGTTGTCAACTTTGGCTTACAACAGCAGTACCAGCAGCAATTCTTAGAGGAACCAGCAAACAAATAATTATGTAAACAATTTGAGATTTAAACCGAAAACCAAGGAAGGACGAAAATCTGTCTGGTAACAAAATAAATGTAACAACAGGGACTAAAGTAAGTCATAGTTCAAGAGATACAAGATTACAACATAGCAAATACCCTTTCCTTTGGAAAAAAACTCAATTTCATTAAACTGACATTTTGCTCATGCCCCAAAGCAAGTACCCTGAGGGACTGTTCACTGTACAGATGAATTTTAAGAACTACGTCAATGCTGCAACTCTTCTGTTGTCTTTTCTTTTTTTCCAAATATTTTGTACAAGAATCAGAACAAAACGAACCCAGGTTAACACCTAAGAAATTATCCTAGTCTGTTGCCAGAGGGTAATGGGTAACATGGGGGATTTTTTTAAAGGAAGAAACTATTAGTCCCATGAGACACATATACAAAGATGTATAGGTCTGGCACCTGGAAATTCCATGGCATCCTTCCATTTTCTATAGTCTTTTCAGCACTGGCAATAATTAGTTACTATTTGTTGTCCCTTGCCCTTAAAAGATGTTCCCAATGCACACAACTAAATATTTACACTACCTCCCTTCACACTCACTCCTGAAACAGTCCTTTTCTCCAGTGCACACAAAGCTGGACAATAATTCAGCACAGTCCATCAGCATCGCTCATGCTCTTTCCCCATACTGCTCCATCCAACTCCACGCACATTTGGTAACTATTGCCTTACATGTGTAAATTTCTGTATCAGCAATTACCTCTATTTGCAGTATTTCCAAGTACTAGCCCAACCATGTACTTGGTGATACTTGGGAGTATCAAGCCCATTCCAAGTGAAACAAGAAGATCTAGCAGAGGAACACCTTTCAGAACGGGGAGCTGGGGATATTGAAGTTACTTGGCGTTCCAGTCTTATCTGTTCAAGAATGTTCTGCTGTTCAAAACAAAATCCCTACATCAAAAAAAAAAAAAATAGAAAAACAGTTTTTCCTTCTTTGAAGTTTTTCCAGAAAAAAAGCCATATATCTGGAGCTCTCCTGGGGTCAGAAAAAAAAAATACCAAGAAAAAAAACCAAGAAAAAAACCCGCAGCAGCCATTTGTATTTATTATACTTGCAATTGAGGAAAATATTATCACTTTTTCATCAAGGCTTCACTTGCATCTTCGTAATCTTTCACAAGGAGAGAATCTGATTTTACCCACTGACAGGGTGCAATGTAACACTGCTGCAGTGAAGACAGCCCCAGAGATATTGAAAAGCACAAGTAGTTTAAATGGGGAAAACGTTTACAGCGAAGACTTAATCTAATCCGCTTGATGGAGGAGGAAATAGTCACCTTTCCCTTGTCAAAATTAAGACTTCGGATTTATAGATCCTTTTGACTGGGAACTGACACTTGGTAAAAGTTGCAGCTATTTATTTCTATTTTTAATGGAACCAGGAGCCTGGATGTCAAGATGAATGAAATCTACAGATGCAAATTGCAGAATAAAGCCCCAGGGAAAAGAAAAGAAAACAAAACAACCACCATCACCCCTCCCGAAAAAACACAAAACAACCAACAAAACAAAACACCTGTAACCTCTTTTTCAACTAGTTTGTAAGGAATTTATTCCCTTAAAATGACTCAATCATAAGAGAATACCAAAAAAAACCCAACCCCACCCAAACATCAAAATTCAAAATTCATTGAGCTGATTTCCACAAACCTTAGTTCCTGTGGAAGCCACAACCTAACTGTAAGAGAAACAGAGAAAACGGTGATGGCAAACCCAGGCCGGTAACTGGTGCAAAGCAGAGACTCTCTGACCCGAGGAGAGACCTCTCCATCCGTGGCCGAAGGCGGCCACACAACGCTGAGGAAGCGCGGCGAGGCTGGCGTTCCCCGTCACGTTCCAGAGAGGCTGAGCGGGGCTGGTGTCGGTGGGGAGCTCGGGCTGGCACCGCATTCCTGCGGCACAGGCACAGGCACAGGCCGGCCACCAGCCCGCGAGGCCACACCGGCTCCCACCGGGCTCCCTCCCGCCTGCCAGCATGCCGCCGGGCAGCGGGGAGCACACAGGGGAGGCTGGGCCACCTCCCGCAGGGACAGCCTGCATTTAGGTTTACCTGAACAGCCACGATGCTCTAACATAAATCTCCAGAATGGATGTACAAAGTTCTGAAACCTTGTCCTATATCTGTGCCCGTTCTGACATTTGTATGTTGTTGCACTTTGTACACCGAGGAAACGACATTACACTTTTCATTTCAGGGAAGATGACCTCAATGTATTCATATGAGATAAGTATACATAAGCTGATATTAGATAAGGCAGTGGGATGACTCTTCCCACTCCTTATCTCATGCCATGTACAAAAGTGAAACCTTTGTAAAAATGGTCCTTTAAATTTGCCCGATAAAGCAAAACCATGCACACAAAAATCCTGGATGCCATCTCTAACCCTCCTAAGTCATTTCCCAAAGCTCCAGTCTATCTGCTTGAAACAAAAAGGAATCATTTCAGAAATGAATATATTTGGGCTTTTTGCAAACAATTTTCAAAGGGTATCTGTTTCTAAGGAAAAAAAAATGTGCATAGTTTATATGATTAGATATAACTTTCAATATTATTCCAAGTAAGAATAAAGTACTTAATAATTCAATTAAATTCAAATTACATTATAGTAAGTAGTCACAGTGGTTTTGGAAAGCAAATACCTGCCTAATAAGTTTACTAGATCTATTATAAATTCTCATTTCAAATGAAACTCCCCTCCCTTAGTTCCATGAATGACCTCAACTATTCTGCTATCCCATCATTTAGAAAGAATAAAAAACATAGAAGAATAAGCCGGTTCAGATGAAAAACAACAAAAGCTAGTTCAGAATTTTTAGGTGATAATTATATTAATTTCAGAAGGCCTCTCTATTTGTATCAATTCAGAAAAAAAAAATTATTATGAGCTGCAGAGAAAATTAAATGAACTGACATATACATACACATCATTCAATTATAAAATTTTCCAAATCAGATTCTGTGTGTTATTTACTGACAGGATAGAATACTGATAGAATTTCAAATACGAAATACCAGTAATGCAGAGCAAAACATTTAATAAAAACTCCAGATCTTTAAGAATAGTAATTTTTCATAGAAACCCACAATGAGTCGATTACAAAAACAAAGAGATCAGTAGTCGATGCAGCTATGCAGGCAAGAAAGACAAACCTGGTAGATTTATCCTGATTGTGAAGACAGAACAAAAAAAGCAGTGTCAAAGGTAATAGAAAAGACTTACCATTCATGCTGAAAAGCTAGTTTTCAGAAACATATTGCTCCTAATATTAATCCAACAGTTGATGAAGTACGTTAACCTCTGCAAAATCAGTGCTTCAGTCTCTAAACACACTTATACACTAACTGGAAAGAGAGAGCACACAGAATCCAGGGAGCTGCTCTTCCTTACAAGCTCCTTGTGATGCAAAAAAACTATGAAGCACAAGATACCAGTAGTAAACCAAAATCAATATTCAGGACACGATATTTGGTTTTTCTCATTAACTACTTCTGTTCTGACCAGTGCTACCTATTCATGTCTAAAGCAACTCAAAATGGCAGGGGGGAAAAAAAGCATGCAAACACCAGGAGGTTTTAAGATGTTCTCAATTATATCAAGCACTGGTTGTTTCCATGGCAACCTTAGACCAGAATTATCTGTTGACTTGTACCCAACTAGTAGTTATTCTAAAGCTTTAATCAATTCACACAATGTACTCTGTGCATTATTTCATATTTCAGATGTATTTTTCTCTATACATATATATATAGTGATTATTCAGCTAATTCTCTGTAAGACATTCCGTGGTATTTGAAAGTATATTGATACTATTTTGAATCAGTTAGAGACCAAATAATATTCCTTTGACTATTCAACACCCATCCATTTGCAATTTAGAGACTATGAAGATGACAGAAAGATGCAATAGTGGTGACTCTCCTGACCATTTCAGTTATCCAAGGTGTTAATGTGTTCTTTTATTATGCACAGATTTGGAAAATATTTCTATCAGTTCAAGAATAAAAGGTTCACACTGATCTTACTGCCTTTACATTCAAAACCAAGCAGCCTCATTCTCCTTTCCTTTCCCATTTCAATCTTTCAAAGAGCAACAAGCAACTACGAAAACAAAACAAAAATCAAAACGTAGGTTCCACACAGTTGCAAGCGGTCACAGTCAAGACATCTAAACCAAGAATGAAATGCATCATTCTGATGACTACCATCACATCCCTTTCATCCTCTGGCTGTGCAGCACAACTGACCTGGTTACCAGTTCAGGCTGTACAATCACACGTGCGCTCAGGCAGCTTTTTAAAACAGATTTCAAGGCTCGTGGTGTCCTGAGCCACCTCTGCCCTACTAGATCCTGAGGATTTTACAAAACACATTCGTTTCATGCATCAGCCAAGAATCCATGGCACATTAGAAGAACCGTATGCTTTACGTATCAAAATAACGAAACAAAGATGTTAAAATTCAACGGCCATAGAGCACATGGCAAATTCCTCACACCCACACCACCAGACGACTGACATCACAAAATGTCCCCCATCAGCTCCTTCCCCTCCAGCAAAGCCCTGGCTACAGCAGTAACTGCTTGTGAAAGGCCAGACATAGAAACAGACCTCTTACAGTATTTCATTACAGCAGAAGGTATAAATATATTAACTTTCATTTCAAATGTATTCTATCGCAGACCTATACCAACAAAAATTCTGAGGTCACTTTCCAAACTTTTTTCAGGAATTAAAAAGTGCTTTTGCCTCGAACTTCAAGAGTAATTCACGCTGTCTGCTACGGAGCTTCACCTAAAACCTTACACCAACATGTCATAAGTTGCAGTGATATGGGCAGAATAGTTGAAAATATTCAAACATCCTTACAGGATAAACACCAGTATGTTTCTAAAATACTGCTTATTCATTAAGCTTTCTGTGAAACCGATCTACAACCTGAATTCAGTGACCCTCAGGTAAAAAAAAAACACCACAAAACTCCAAAACCAACCCAACCCCTCCCCACCACCAAACCCAAAGCGATAAAACAATACTGTTTCTTTCATTTCTCACAAAGGATATTCACAATTATGTATTCTTCTTAAGATATAATTAGGAGTCCATAGTAGACAGAAATACTCCTTCCACTGTACTCCTTATCTATCACTCCTTCAGCTACAGTGGTAGTGAAACGAGACTCTTGAAACGTAGACTTAGTCCATGTGTACCTACAGTATTTTTTATTATTTTTTAAAAATAAACTACAAATTGAGACTAAAGCTTTAGGATAGAGATTCAGAAACCAAAGCTATGTTATCAGCCACCATTCAGCTACCAGCTCCGTAACTTTGGCTCACAAAAATTGCATGCAACCACTGTGCTTAATTATGACTTAAAATAGCATTTGCGGAACAGCCATTTTCACCATGTTTATCATCAAGAGACACGACAGTCCATTTCCTCATCAGGCATGTCATACGAGGAAGCCTGCCTTAAATAGAGGGGAAAAAAATAGTAGAGACTTGTACACAAACAGGTCACAATTTCTAAGTGTCAGTAGGTCAATACCATCTTTTTCTTCATGTTATATAAACAAAAATGGTCCAGTGTTATTTTTTTCAAATAGCTATTTACATAAAAAAGAGCTTCTACATAAACACAAGTATGTGTCTATTTTTACCAAGCTGAAAATATTTTGGAGAAGTGGAACCTTGGAATTTATGCACTTTCATCATTTATCTTACCAACAGAACTAGTCAATCCTTTCCCATCTCATTTGGGAGACCTAGATTGAATCTATTTTGGGTCAGTGCTTTAACACCTCCCCCCCCCCGCCTCATTTATTGCTTATCCTCTGAGAACAGATACATTCCCTACTCATATAATATTTTAAATCACAAGCAGGGAGATGTATAAACACTGATTTTCTTCATGGTAACACTACGATGCTAAGCATTTCCAATAAGGCCTATTATTCAACTGAAATAATTGTGCTATCTCAAATCCATCAATGAATCTTAAATGTGGAACAAAATTACCATCAATTATCATATTGTAACATTTTAAAATGAGTATCTAACCACAGAGACAATAATTGCTTTGCAAAATAATGCATGACTTTTAAAAGAAAAAAATCAAAATGAAATGTCAATTTACTTAGATTGTGATTTTTTGAAATCTCTCATTTATTACCCAAAACTCAATAATGAAGTTTTAATTCATACAATACTGTAAACTGTTCACTGATTAAGAAATTGAAGCTGGTGATAGTCAGCATTCCCACACTAAATTAATGCGTAATAGTTAAAACCAATTTTGTACTGTTTACCACTGTATAGAGCATTCTGATGTATATATCCCTTAAAATACAACGATGAATGATAAAAAGCCCTACAATTAGAAGTTTAATCTGTGCACAACACCTGCCTATTCCAAAGTTTAAATGTTACAATTTTAATGAGTTTTCTATTTCTGCTGAACTAGCTGATTTAATTTGAAAATAAAGGAAGTAATTTAGAAGTAAAAATTGGGGTGAGGGCTCGCCAAAACAAGTCAACTGTGCTTTAAGAGAAAAGAAGGGACAAGGGATAAATTCTCCTGCCAGCCACCAGCCCAGGAACCAGCCGCCCACCTCCCCCTGCCTGATGCAACACACTCTTCTCCAAATTAATAACTTCAGGTAATGAATTGTAAAATTACCCCCGGAACATACCACAGATCAGTATCCGATTACAAAGATGCAAGTTCTTTACTCAGGAGGGAAGCTGAAGAGCGAATATCAATAAAACAAACAAAACCCCCTACTTACTTGATTTGTCCCATAGGACCGCAAGTTCAGAGCACTGTTGGCTCTCGTGTTCCAGAGCCGCTCGCTGTTCATGCGCGCCACTCTTTGAATGCCTATGGAAAAGGCGATTAGCGAAACCTTCCAGCCTCTGCAGGGCTGTGGCCGTCCCTGTGCACTGGTTACAAGGTACCTCCTTCTGAGCTGCCATCTATACACACTGCCGACTTTCACAAAAGCAAAAGGGAAAAAAATCTAAAGGGCGCTGGACAACCCAGAGCCACTAAGAGCTCTGCATGTGTCAAGCTTCCTGTATGCAGTGTTTTCTAACCACTACTCTCTTCTACTTCCTGTTAAGAAAAGCTCTATAATGTGTTGGTTTATACTTCTACAAGTCTCTTTTCATGTCAATCGAAAAGTGTTTTTATTAAAAAAAATATGCAATAATTGCTCTAGCATGTGTTTTCACAGCTTTTTAATACATTACGTATTTTATATTTAAATATACATTTTATGTTAAAATACTATAAACAACTTGTTCAGAAGTAAAGATCAGAAGGCAGATTTTATTTTTTTTTAATTTACCACAACCATGCGTGAAAAAAAGAAAAGTGACTATTCTGCAGTTCTTGCCCTGTTACCAAGATGGAGTACTATCATCACCATAGCAAACACAGCCAGCTGTAATCTAATCATTAGTAATATCAACGAAACAACTTTCTAAGCAAGGAGGTTACTTGCTAAAACCACTGAAGGAACTACCGTTTTATTATTGGGGGGGGGGAGTATTATTTTCCTCCTTTGAGAAAAATCAAACTGAAGAAGTTGAATTGTAACACGCATGTAAACGTGACTGCATTATACTTATCCAAACTGGGTTCTGGTTACTCCAAGAATGAACCAAATGCATTTAACTTTTTCACGAACAAAGTACCAGAACGACCAGCGTTGGCAGATCCTTATCTAGCAGCATGCTCGCCCTCCCGGCCCCAAAGACAGCTGGAAGGAGAGTCACAAAGTCACGGTCACCAGCTCCTGACATTGCTTATGTAAAAGCTTTGCATGCAAGTCTCCTGGAATTGCATAAGAAATTTTTTTTCATTCATAAGAAATGCAAGTATTTTTAATTGTAGACTAAGTTTAGAAAGCACCATTTTTAATGGCGCAAAACACAGGGAAAATAAATTGAAAGCTGTATTTAACATTAAATTATATTACTTTGCCAATTATGTAATTTTGCATGCTTACAACGGGTAATTCTATATAATTTTTTTTTGTGTGAAAACAAAACCACATACATCAGGCAGGTTTCTCAGTATATCCTCTGCACATATAAGATGTGGCTTCTTCAAAAATGTAGGCTATTCTTAAGAAAGATTGAAATAACTTTTCCACAATCTGTCTCCTGTCTTACAGTCAACACGTGTTAAAGACATACCTCTCATTTTTCACCACCATACTTCTCACTGAATAGTTTTCAAATGTCAGCAGAAACCATCCTTGGACATTGCATAACTATTTCATAACAGCTCCGTGCTCCACAAAAAAACCCCATGATGACAAACTGCCTACGATAACGATAAAACAATAAAAATGAGAGGGACAGGCTTTCTGGATTTGGCTACATTTGTCCTAACAGGCACTTCCAGAGTTGTTGGAATCAATCAACACAACAGTTTAAAATTCTAGACTCCACGCAAAGCACAGAAATGCCCTTTGCTGCCAGGCTCCAGATATACTCTGGAAACGTAATTTCTTTTTCCAGCACCTGTCAAAAATTGAAACCAAATGTCTAAATGCTTACATTTTACATACTGGGCTCCAAATCAGGATGAGCACTTGCTATCTTGTTGGTGATCGGGCTGCTTTCCCTGGTAAGGGTCTGGTGCTACAACCTTCCCCGAACCCCATTACATGTCCTTTCACCTGTTACGCCTTCCAGCCTTTTACCTGCTTTGTCGCAGGATCACCACTGACTTCCTTAACACCCGGTTGGTTCAAGGCTCTGCTGACAGAAACAAGAGCTAGCGAAGACCGTGGGGATCTGTTTGCCTTATAAGGGGTCACAAATAGGTAGAGAGGATATATTATGTGCCATATATAACCAAGCACTTCATGATTGAGTAATGCTATGCCACCTTCCATACAGCAGTATAAGAAATAGACAACAACAGTGTGATTATTTCCCGTCTGGTGATCTGCTTAGGGCTAGAAGAGCCCCTCTGGAATTGTTCAGCCGTGCTCCCCTGTAGCTCACTGCAAGTGTCTGGGCATCCAGGGAATCCTTCCAAGAGACTATTATTTTTCTCTGACCTTGGCTGTTTTCTCCTGCAGACAAAGCTACCTGGTATGACGGTGTGCTCGTCTTGTCCCTCTCCTCTCCCATGGTTCTAAGCCTTTTACACGACTGTCACCTTATCTTTCACACAAGTCTTCAACAAAACCATTTTATTTCCCAGATCTCAAAGAGGGTAATTAACAAAATTCACATCACATTATGTAAGTTAGAGTCTGCCAGCCCTCTAGAGTTAATGGACAGATGAGGGAACTGCTAGAGAGCAACTCTGCCCACCAAAATTCAGAGCTCTGAATGTAGCCAAGTGACCAACATGGACACTTGAATTAGGTGCCAAAAACCAGAAGCAGAAATGTCCACCCTCTGAGACCACAGAAGTGAACTGGTTGAAGTAAAAACAGGTTATCAAAAAGGGATTATTAAAAGATATCTTAAGAGAAAACCTGGATTTGTGAGAATTTTACAAAGTACTGCCAGTGAACCCTGCTATAGAAGTTCTTCTCCACATGCAAAAAATGGAAAAGAAAATACTGTCATATTTATACACAGTAATAAAATTTCCTAAACTCAGAAATTTTTGACATTGATTGGCATTGTGGAATAATAATACAAAATAACTACCACACTGACTTTCTGTGAAGCCCACATCCCACGTGGACGTTAATGTTTTCATATGAATTCCATGATTTTCAAAGGTGGAATCTCCTGTTTCCTTTTATCTAATCTTTCATTTTACTGACATACTAGTCTCCATATCAATGCAACATTAACTTATTGACATCAAGGATTTTATATGTTACATATGAAGCACAGAGTCCCTAAGCTCCGACAGAGTAGTCTACAGCCCAAAAGCTCAGTAATCAGCAATGGATGATGCTCTATCAAAGGCAAAATTCTGTGGCTCTGCTTGTCTTAGGATTTCCACGGACTAGCCAGCACTGCTTTTCCTTAGAACAGTTTGTAAATCTTTAAATGCAATTAAATGCTTATACAGACGTGCAAACAGACTAAAGGTCCTCTTACTCATGCTCCAAGCTGGAAGAGGAACCTGAGACAGCTTTGACCTGAAGCTGTGCAGTGCTTTTGGTTAAGCCTGTACGTCCTCCCCAGAGAGCAAAAGCTGGCTCTACTCCATCCACACCATGAACATCCAGATGTTCCAGAACTACCCACTCAGTGCAGCAAAAGTCAGATCAGCTGTGTGTACACCTCTGTGCACAGGAATGACCCATACAGAATCAGGCCTGATTAAGAAGCATCTAATCTTCACAGAGTAACTTTTACTCTACAGACAGTCTCTGTGGCCCAGGAAACCTTTCTGTTATGGAAAAATGGCTTACTTCAAGTTATTTAAAATGAGTAATGCTTGAAGATATTAAGACTAGCCAGTTGCCATTCAGGTCTACTATTAGTTTCTGCAGCCGGGCACTGTTGAAAATACCCTCTTTGTTCATACTTACTGCAAAATAAACCCAAACTGCCCAGGCTACACAGTGCATGTGCTACCTGCCAGGGAGCTCACAACCCCGGTACCTGAACAAGCAACATCAGCACAGGGGCTCAGTGCCAGTGTGGTGGTGTCCTTTGCCTGCAGAGCTCCATCTTTTCCAAAGTGCTCCCAAGCACACTCAGTTCAAACCAGCTAGGCTTACAATTTAAGGAAAGTATTAGCTACATAGGAAAATGTAAGAGTTGCTTCAACATTTCTAACTAGTTTCTAAAATTTCTGTTCTACAAGAGATAACGAAGCTCCAACTTCTCCTTGCTGCCAAAGTCAACACTGAAATGTTAAGAATTTCCTCTAGGCAGAAATTTTATTTTCACTAAATTCTAGTCACTAAATCTTGGCAATATTTTAAAATTAAAAATTAAAACACCCAGAGAGGTGGGTAAGAGATTCAGCTATGAATGTGAACATTACATGTGTAAGTTATAGTATTGTCACAAATAATGTTTCAGTAAAAAATTTTAAGGTACTCTCCTACAAATTTGTAAAAAACAACATAATGATAATAGCCACAGAAAAGGGCTAACAGTGCGGTCCTCTTACCTGAAAAGATAACAAAACCATTTACACTTTTCCTGATGGCCACCCCATAACCTCGTGTGCATTTCCCAGCAGTTGATACCCAGTGTATCTCTCTCAATCACAAGTAACAACACACAGCGCTATAACCCAGCCACAGACTCTTTCAGCTTCTTGCTGAAAAAGAATCAGGAAATAATGTAACTACGTGGACAATTTCTTTTTAATAATCTCTGCTAAAACATCATTTCTCAATTTCCAAGAAGCAATTCTATCCTACCAGCCAAGCCTTAAAAATGAAGGATTAAGAAAGAGGGTACCCTCCTTCCCTCAGAGAACCTAGATGTTTGAGTAATGACATGATCTGTACAGTCCTGCTTTGATTGAATGCAGAAAAATGCCCACATTATAATTTTAAAATATTTAAGATGTTTCCCAAGAAAAGTTACTGTGAAATTCCTGAATTTTAAAGAAGTACAAAATAGAAAAACATTTTAAAATACAGCACATCTATATATTTTTTAAATGTATTTATTTTACTTCTAGGATCTAATGCCATACTACTTAGTTTCATACACAGAACTGAAATTCCCTCACACTAAGTCAAAACTGTGCATTTCTTCTCTAGTGTTTAATTAAGGCTAACTTTCAATAACTTGCAATCAAAAACATATAGGAGTTTTAAGACAATTAGCTGTATTCCTTGACAGGACATTGAAAAATGGATCAATGATGCAAAATAAATTTCAGATTATCTACAGCTAAGTAAAATCTAGGTCTTAATTCCAAATCTTGAAGCCCAGTATTTTCCTGGTTGCCTATGAAGCTGAGTCTCAATCTGCCTGTTTCTTTAAGGGCTAAATAAAAATATTCTTTTCTATCTTCTTATTTTAAATATTTAAAATTAGTATTTCTCCTTTTCAGCACTGGCCTTCATCTGCAAGTAAAAAAAACATACTGTGACATTTTCTGCTAATTATTTTATTTGTAATCCATGGAAAAATAACTTCTAAATGCATAATAAAGGTCTTTTTTCTAGAGGTTAAAGAAAGTTTATTTATTTGCTTTACAAACTGATGGCTTGATAAAGCACATCTTTTCCTTTATGCATCAGTTATTTCAACACTGACAGTCCAACTTTCCTATTTATTATTTATTACAAAAGGAGTGAGCAATTACTTGATACAAAGTGTTAGTGAGGGTTCCTCCATTTTTAAGAGCTTGAGGATCTTGCTGAATTTAGCAGGTCTCTTATTTACCAATAAAATATTTAAGTTGAAAGATGCAGCCAACACATTTAAGAAAAAGAAAATAATTCATCTAATTTTGAATTAGAAAATACAAAAGCTCATAAGCACTTAACTCTAAAATTTATTAAATAATATATACTAAAGAACCTAGAGTGTTCTGTGCTATAAGCCTGAAGAAATATGTGATATTTTTCTATTTGTACGCAGATAGCCATTTCATAACTAAAAAATAAAAGAACATTTTCATCAGAAATTATGTAATTAAACACAATCCATTTTGAGCCTTGTCAGGCATGCATATTTCAGAAAGAATTATGGGTAGAATGAAAGGCAGAAAAAGGCTTCTTGAAAAAGCGGATGTATTTTGATTTTCACTATATATCCAGCACTGTGCCACTAGCTTGCATTTCTTTTTAAACACACAGAAGGAAGAGCAGTATTTGCTAATATGTTACAGATTTAATAGCTTTCCATTTTGAAACAAAGATTTTTTTAGAATGTATATATAAACACAAACAACTTCACTGTTTAATAAAACACAAGAAAGCAAACCCATGGACTCTTAGTGTACCTTTATGTGTACGTATTTTCTAAAAAGGTTAACCCTTACTAGAGAGCCCCTCCGAGAGCAGTACTAAGGCTGGGACTGCAGCACTTCTATAAATAGGACTGCCAAGAGGAAGTTGTTGCTATGGAAATGCTGGTCATATTTCTATTTTGACTCAGTAGACCTCTACTGGCATCTACTGTACACAAGCTTAATTGCAGCAGACATCTAATACCTTCGTCTCTCATCAGGAAGCATAGATTAAGGCTCACAG
>KZ505655.1:909835-934204 GCA_002844005.1 Limosa lapponica baueri
GGGCATTCGGGATGTCAAACATGGCCAAATTCTGGAGATGAATGGCTTTTGCAACTCCATGTTGAATGTGATTGTAAGTTCTACTCATTTTGAAATCTACATTTGAATTACCTTTTCAGGTATGCTTTAAATCCATGCAACCCCTACTATATCCACCGAAGTAAAATACTGTTTTGGCACACTGAATACAGTTTCTTGAGAACATTTCAGAGGGCAGAATGAATAGATAGGTCCTGGAAAACACATCAACATGGGCACATATTACTTTAGTCCTTAATGATCCAATTCTGAATGTCACAAGGTGCTAAGGATGTTGCAGGGTTAAAATGCACATATGGAAAGGTGGCTAGAAAGGCAAAGGAGGAAACAGGCAGGAAGTGATCATGGAAGAAATTATTTGAACTAACTCAAATCGTGCTGCTCTTTCCTTAGTTAAAACAAAGGCAGCACTAGAACACTCATTACTCATCTGGATTTTGCTAGCACTTAATAACCTGCTCACTTTTTGTTCTTTCTGGAGGTTCACTTGTCACAATCACCGGATTAAGTACATCTCTGTAGCGTCCTTATTATCTTCAGGTATAAGTTCATTAAGAACTTCTGTCCATGAGCTAATTAAGAGTAGATTAAATACAACAGTAGTCCATACTCCAGTAATGATGACTGCTTCAGTAACTCTAAATTACGCCCACCAGCAATTGGACTAGTCTGTGCACAGCACCAGCCCCTATGGAGAACAGTATTCCAAACCCAGTAAAAATATACTATATGGGTGTCAAGCTCTGAAGGTACCTTATCTTCTCATTTTGTGTAGGATAATCCAACTCAAACTCTAGGAACAGAGCAGCATACTCCCATAACGGAAAAGCTACACCACTACTTCAGATTCAAGAACATTTTTTAATAAAAGCACCTCATTAATGTTCATCACCACCCTCCACCAACACAGTAGCATTTAAAATTGTATATAGTTCATCAATCTGTTACTTCACAGAATTAACAAAGCAGACTTGGCACATTGTCCAAAGCAAATACAGGATATCAAATTTGTTTCCACCTTCTCTTACGCTTGCTTCACATATATTCACTTGGATGTAGCTTATTGAGTTCCTTCCTACAACTCTACCCAGCCTACATAGAAAAGATTTATAAATCTAACCTAAACCAGTTTCTCTTACTCCTTAATTACAACAACTTCAGCTAGAAGATCAAAGCTTTACATTTTGCTGGAAAACTAGCAGCCTCACAGCCATTCATGTTGAAACACAAAGTTTTTCTTCCTTCCTTCCTCAAAGGAAAAATAGATATGTATATACTCACCCTAACAAAAAGAAAAGCTGATATCCTGGGTACAAATTTTGTTCTACTTAAAGCAATGAGCTCAAGAAATACAGATAAGAAAAGCATACTTTCAATAGAACTCCAAACAAAACCATAACTAACAACCCTGATAACAAAATGCTGGCAGTCACCTAGAATAGATATGAAAATAGCAGGGCAAGAAACTCTGCACGAACCTTTAAGTCCTCTCCTTGTCTACAAAGACAAATTCTTCTCAATACTATAAAAAAATGCAACCCATGTTTCATGGTAAATATCTTAATTCTGAACATCATATATAAGGATCATTATATGAATACATATGATATGCAGTGTTTTTGAAAACCTAAATATCTCTCTTCCTCCCGCTCAATTGGACTGTTTTTACTGAAATTATTTTGTGTCACTCCCTTAAAGGAGTGAATTCACATCTAGAGACACAAGTCACACAGATGCGACTGGGACATAGCCATTTGGAAGACAAGAAGGGGCCACATACTCACATCCCATACAGTGTGCAGTGAGACCAAGCTCAGATGTTCTCTCTGCCTTTCTTCAAAGCATCTTTTTTTCACCCTCGGTTTTGCAATCAAATAGCTCTTTGATATAATTTTGTCCCACATATTATACATTCAAATATTTTCCAGTTCAGCCTGATTGCTCAATATGCCAAAATTTCTAATCATACATTCCATCTGTTTTCATTAATTTATAAGTGTAGTCTAAAAATAATTGGTAGCCTGAAATTTAATCTAAAACTAAGGTTTAAATATGGAAACAATTTCAAATAAAATTGACTGTTCTTTGTTTAAATTAAAAATAAGACTTATTTTAGTGTTTCATATGCTTAGGTTGGCATCCTCAAGTACAGTGTTGTTAAATCTTTTTTTTTTTTTGCATCAGCCAAGAAAATGGATTAACATCAGACTTCTGACAGTAAACAATTTAAATTAGTGGACATATTACAGATTAAGATAATAAAAAGTACACAGAAACAAAAGCCACATCTAATATCTAAGTCAAATAAACCCCAAACTAGGGCTTCCTAAGAAAAGATCTTGATTCAAAAGAGTGAAATAGATCTTTTAAAGATATGATAGTAATATTTACACCAGCAACCTTGAGATTAATTACTGATATAATAAGTTGAAATATGAAAGATAGAGGAAACTGTGTTTTCTTCTTTGCTTTCAAGTAATTAGTGCACTGTTAATACACAGCTCAAAATTAAAATATTTTCCTATTCTCTGCCATTAAGCCTCTACTTCAGGAAGAACCACGATACAAACATGGATAACATATGATAATATGATATTAGAATTCACCAGAATGTCTCTGACACTCTAGTCAAAAATAAAGATTTCGCAACAGAACTGGAGGGGGGGGAGGGAGAGGGGAAGAAAAAAAGCAGAGGAAGGGCTAATAGGCAAGGAACGGAATCCTGACGCAAGACTGCATTAGGGAGCTGGCACAGGACAGAGGGAAAACTCTGTGAGCTAAGGAAGGCCGGGATAAGGGCTCTGCCTCTACTACTGCCAGTGGAGGCAAAACCTGCGTTTGAGTGTAAGGCATAGAACAAGAAAAAGCGTCTTCACCAGCATTTTCTCAAACAATTAGAATTCTCAAAAAATTTTCATGTAAAAAAATAAAAAAATTCAGGTGCCAACTATAGCCTCATTAAAAGAACAGAATCAGACAAAAAATGAGAGATGTTTTACAAAGCAAATCCCTAAGAGCACAGGCAAAACTTTTCCAGATGAAAAAGAGGTCTGCTCTATCGCTGTTCATGGAGAAGAAGAAACAAGCCTAGCCCCTCACTGCCCTGATTTTTCAGCCATTTAAACTTAAAGGGCAACACTCCATGTCTATATACAATTCCACCCTTAATTCCATTTTAGACATTAATTTTAGAACGTCAAAGGCCAAAAACGGATTCAACACAATCTCATTATCTCTACTCTTTCCATTACAATTCTCAAACTGAAATGAAAACTGAATTTAGTTACCGACTGCCAACCATACATAAATGAATGATGAAACACCCACTTTAATATTCTTCAATATTTTAGTGACTTCTGACTTTGCAATAGCTGACTCAGGGTATGAACACCAAATTACAGATACACTTTGGGCACACTGAGAGAAAAGAATGTCTCAAACACTAGCGATAGTTAAATCTGTTTTGTCATCCTCCTTAATTTGTACCTGATGTTAGTACAGATACTGATTGAGTTGTTTAAGTTGTAAAACTTAGTGGCTGCAGCATTACTAACATGTTGATGTCTTTATATGAAATAATAATTTAAAAGAAAATCTGACACTGGGACGCTATCTCTTCAGCCAGAGAGAAGACTGCAGCATGAAGTGACTACAGAAAAGCCCCGCAGCACTACTGCTGTTTGGCTCATATGCTCAGCAATGAAAATATCCACAGCCTATTGTGGATTCTGTTTGTCAATGTTTGTCACCTAAGGGTACTCCCTTGGATCCCAAATTATGATGCAGTTCAGACTGCAAAGATAATTAACGTTCCTTTATCATGTTTTGTTAAATACTGACATCATCTCTGTGGTGCTGCTTGCCGTTGGTGTTTTTGTCTTTGTAACTCCCAGACTGAATTACTACAAACGGCAATTACACAGATTTATGCTCAAAAGCCAAACTACAATTAGCGTACAACACAACTGCATAGTCAGATGCAACCATGAAACCAACCAGTTCAGTAACATTTCATCTGCTCTCCTTAGATTTATCTGTCTTGTTTTATGCTGCCTTCAACCTAGAAAATACTAAAATTCTTCACTGTCTTGGAGATTCTTTCTTACTTCTGTCATTTTCATGACTATGATAATGTGGCGACATGAGATCCTACTAGAAAAGTCCTAAATCTTAACTTCAACCATATGTGGTGGAGACAGAGATGCCAACTGACCATTACAAAAGAAATATTAACTTACAGATAACTTTTGAGCCATGACTCCATGATTACAGAGGAAGAAAGGTGAAGACTTCCTCACCAAAGACGTTTGCTTTCCATTAGTCAATATGTTTTTAATATGAGACATTTAATTTGTTTTGAAAAGTTTATGACATACACATTGGCAAACAATAATTATTTTTTTGGTGTTGAATCTAAGTCCACAAAGAAAACATTTACAAAACAAAATACCACACTACAACTCTGAGCTCATGACTTACAGCATACATCGCATTTTCCTTTGCAATATCAGAACATTTTCAGGACTGAAATGAAGAAGATTGAGTCTCCCTAGCTTGTTCATTTCAAAAAAAGATTTACACAATTCATCTGAGTTTTACTTCAGTTTTTTTTGATTAATAAACCTAAAAGCCTTGACACATGGTCAGAAAGACCAATGGATAATACACAACCCCATTCAGAGACACTTTACCCAGAAATACGCAAGAAACCTGCTCTGCAATAGAAGCCAAAAGTTTGCAAAGTACTTTCCCAGAGTCCATTTAGATTTAAAAATAGATAAGTAGTATTATGATACAGCAGTCACATGTGGTACATTTGATCTATTTTGAGCTAAAATTAATAAGCACTTTGAGAACGTGGAGTAAATTGATATACTAATTGCCATAAAATAAGGTATAGTTTTCTCTCTGTAACAAACTTGCCAATTTAAATGCATGACTGGCGAAAAATGAAGATAAACATTATTTTTAAGTTACTAGATGTGTTACTATAAGCCCACAGGAATTACAAGAAGTTACTTCACTGCATTGCTGTATGCCTAAGTCTTCTGAAAAGTTAGTTGTTTAATAAATATTTGCAGTTACTTGCCAGATTTCAGATGAAAGGTGCTTAATAGTGTGAAATAATTTTAAACAGCTCACAATTTTCCTAAAAGCTATACTTTTGCTAGCAGAAATCCAGAAATGGTTAAAAGCAATAGGACTGTTAAGCCTGATTGCATCGCCTCTGCCTTGTTTTTCTGGAACATCGCGACTGAGAAGTAAGGATTTACACAATCATATGACTCCCAAGTTTAACAGCCCAGATTTTCAGTGCATCAAGCCTAAGTAGGAAGGTCAACAAATACTGTGATTTGACCTCGGATAAGAGCCAAATCGTATCTACAAAGAATTTTCATACTGTGATACCATAGCCTGACACATTTCTGTTACTCTTACAAAACACGGGCGGGTGGGCTTTTAATGGTGTTTTTAAAAGTACTTCTGAATTTAGCAAAAGAACAAAAGCTTATCACCAGTACCTATTCCCTTCTCACAATCAAGTTTTCTTTTTTAAACTTGAAGTAATATCTATACAAAGTGATGTCTTTTCAAAATTTTTAATAAATTCCTCCAACTTGACCATAAAAAGCTGCAAACTTTGCCACTGAAGAAGCTACTGTATTACCCCTTTGCTTTATTGTACGTTCAATAAATAATAAGCAGAAATTCAACTGACATTGGATAAAGTGAATTAATCAGCTATCAACCTATCACCATAGTAATTATGAATATTTATGAATAAAGACAGTAACTGACTAGTAGAAGTTACTACCTTTTTATAGGAAGACATTTACAAATTAAACTGTATAAACAAGTACTTGTCTATGTAACATTTCAAACATAAATCTATGTTTTAAAACATTATGTTTATTTCATATTTTGGAATTCAAAAGCATTTAAAAAAAGTCAGAATTAACATCATTTTACTAACCTCAGCACCCACTTTTACACATGCCTTGTAACAACAGATATAGTCATGTATACCTCCTGATATAGCAGGTATAGCCTGATACAGCCTGATACCTCCGCAGCACAGTGCATTGAACTGCCCTGGCAGTCATCCAGGATTAGGCAGTGAAGGAAATGTATCTGTAGGGCTCCTTGTGTAGGGTGGAAAGATCTACACAACTCTGGGAAGCAGCAGGACACACTGATGATGAAGGCTACTGAACGCCATCCTTGAGGAGTGGGCACTATCCCTGCTCTGTGACAAGTTCCTTAAACCGTCCTATATCCAGCTGCAGGTACTGCTGCTTTTCTATCCCCCACGATGACCAAATGGAATTCGGGTGCCTGTTTCACAAAGCAGCAGCAGCAACTGTAGCTGCCATAGAAATCTATATAAACAGCACCTGAATACTTCAGAGGATTTCATGTATTAAGCGCCCCAAGAAATAAAGCCTTTATCACATCAAGCAGGGCTTCCTAAATAAAGGGAAACATTTCACCTTCATCCCTGTGCCTTCGTTCCCTATTCGTAAAATGAGAACAAGAAAACCTCCCCATTTAACAAGATGTTGTAAAGGTAAATCCAGTGTTTGCAGAACGGTTGTATTCTAAGATAATGATTTCTATAAAAAGCTCCCAAGGAAAAGAATAATGTGCAATAAGTAAGGCAGACAGACATGCACTGAAAATAATAAAAAAAATACAAAACTTGCTTAATGAGTACTGCTCAACGTCCTGTGTACTGAAAGTAGCAAGATCATTTGGAAGGGGGTGCAGAAAGCAGCATATAATGCAATTCTCTCTCCTACAACACGTAAGTGCAAGGAAGCTAAAATACAATCACCCAGGTCATTTTAATTCTGCCTTTCTTATCTTTTAAATTTGATTTTGCAACATTATTGTTTTCTCTTTCTCTACCATTTTGATTACAGAAACGTAGAGGTTTTTAAGAAAGCCAAGTATCACATTGTGGCATCATCTAGATTAAGAGGTGGTTCATCAGCAGACCCTCCCATAAACCTCTATCACATCAGCACAGAAAGTCTTTCTCTCAGAAAAGGTTTCTAACAGAAGAATGGCAAATTTTGAAAATACAGAATTCCTTTCATATTTCTGATGACAAACAGTTCTATTGATCTTCTTGCCTTGTTTTCAGATTTATTCCTAATCTTTACATTTACTTTATTGCACTATGGTTCTGAACAGTACCCAGTACATCTACAGTCACAGATACGGCATCTTACGATTCCCTAACTCATAATAAACACAGGAATAAAAAAAGTTATAGCATACCAGCTTAAGAACACTATAATGTCAAAATTGTGAAGATTTCAAAATTACTTGAACATTTCACTTTATAAGTCCAATACCGCATTGAAGAATTATTTTTTGCTCCACAAAGTGATTTGAACTGTAAGAATATAACCAGGGAGGAAACTACGGTTTCATTTTATTCTCTATCTAGTATTGCTAAACTTTTGGTAACATATCAAGTCGAGTAAATTTCATGTAGAACTTCAATAGAAAATAGTTTGAAGTGACATGTATGTGTGTTATTGTATGAATTCAAAACTGAATTGAAATGAACAAACATATAATGGAGACATAAAACTAATCTGGCTGAAACAGACCTCGGGTCTGGTAGCAGGGGCAAAAAGTTCTCAGGATCGCAGCCATGACAGAAGAGAAGAAACTCCTCAGCAGACTTTCTAATTTATATTGAATGTGACGTTCATAGTATGAAATAATCCTGTTGGCCAGCGTGGGTCAAGTGCCCAGGTCTTGCTCCTCCTTGTCCCCACACCTGGTGAGCTCAAAAACACTGAGACCTTGAAACCCGCACACCACAGCTGGCTAGACAGTAAATATTTTCACAAATTCAGACACTTGAGTCTTCTAAAAAGGCATTTTTCCTTAGCACTAGAAAAGACCTTACTGAAAAAGAAATTAATCCTGCTTTCATTTTTAAGCCTACTCTTTATTCATGGGCAATAAAGGTCTGACAGAACTGGAAAAGTCTCAGCAGATTTTTTTTTTTTAAAGCTAATAAATTTATACAAGAATTGCAAACTTTCTAATCAGCAAGAAAGAATCAGTTTTGCAAAATAATATATGGTGGCCTGTGACCACAAACTCTGAGAAGCGGTTTCTATAGAGAAAGCATATATTGGTACTTAACTACCCAGGAAAGGAAACGGATGTTGAAATTGCATGTTTTAGCTTGTTGATATAAAGAACAATCCATAAATCAAAAGCAAAGAAATATAACTAGGTAGTACAGCAAAAGAATCTTCAGGACTGTACATATCACTACAGCTGTAAGTCAGTCCAGAAAGAAAAATACCACACTGCTTACATAGAAGCACATCACTACCCTACTTGACCTGAGCTGGTTACCCGTTCCCATCATCCACTCACCACTTGAAAATAGAAATAGGTGAGACGATGCTCTCTGCAGATTATCTTGATTCAATCTCGAGTATTTACAAAGAATGTACAAAAGCCTACACCTACAAAGAAATGAGAAGTCTGTAATAAGGCTTCTTAAGCCATGCTCGGTCAAAAAATACCTTGCTATATTTTTCACAGGCCATGTTCCACTGTTTGCTCAAACTGTACCTGGGGTCTTCCTGCTGGGTCTTTGATTCCCCTTCCAGAAACACACGTACACACACCTTTACCAAATGATATCCAGGTACGCTCCTCAACTGCTATAGTTCTCCCTCCTGAAATACTTCACCGGTGTGATAATATTTTCAAATAAAAAAACAAAACAAAAAAACCCAAGTAATTTGTTTTGTTTGAGTTTTGGTGGAATTTTTTTGTTTTACTTAGCAAGAATAGGAAAGATACATTTCTTTTGCTGCTCCTTCTTGCTATCACATTTGTGGTATTATGGGTTGGATAAATTTTTAGTGCAAGTGAAGGATGGAAATGTATCTCCAAAAAGTTTGATTGATCCTACTCTCATCAGGCAAAGCAAAATACTGAAAACACCACTGAAATGATGTAATCTTTACCCTAAGCAAAACAAATTTTAAGTAACATCTAGTAGTTAAAATACTAAAATCCAAAGTTTCTAATCTGAAATAGACAACAGTGTTTATCCTGAAATATGAGATAAAAATATCTCCTCGAAATACAAGGAGTTCAATAGTACCCCATGACACTTTGTTTCAACAAGATGTACACGTCCTCTTTTTTAAAAGGGGAAATGCCTTCCTGATTACCTGAATAGGTGCAGGATTTGAGGGGTAAAGTTCAGTAAGAATGACAATCTTGGCAGCCTGTGGTAATTTCTACATTGGATTTTAAAAGACAAAACAGAAAGAGACAGACACATGGTGTATAAACACCTGTTGGCAGGAAAGACACATCCCAAATTCAACATATTTTATTTTAATGAGAATACTAATAGTGCTTGCAATTAAAATTAAAGAACTTAACAGAAAATACTCTTCGATAAAGAAGATATTCACATTTTTTTATGTTGCTACATGTACTAAAATAGAAACACTGAAGTAAGACAAACTGTTTTGATACTCAAAATAATTTGTTCATAAGCTAGACTCTGTTAATAAATCTCCAAGTAATACTGCATCATGCAACTTGAATTAATGAAAATGTTGCACTTGCATTGTCTAATAGAACACCAGGATATTGGATTTCATTGTAAAAACCTTTTCAGTTTCTTAAAGTGAAAGAGGCTTCTTAAAAATGCATTTGTTAAGAGGCTAAAAAATTCATTGAAGATTGAGGTAAGAAAAAAAATTAATTGTACCGTACTAGTACGAACAAGTGCCAACAGAAGAAAAGCAGATCCCTTACCCATTAATGAAATACTTTAAAAACTTGATTTTGAACATAAACGTCCAATGTTTTTCTACCCTTAACCAGACACCCAAATTACTATCTCACCACAACCACTAGCCTGCCCATGACTTCTGGCCTATTTACAGGGACTTTACAAATATACCATCATCTTCTGATCAAAATTACTGCTGTTTAGAATAGTAGTATCATCCATACATTTTGAGATGCAAATTAAAAAATAAAAAATTTCTGTAGGAGTATAAATATTTCAAATACCCTTTATTTCCTTTTATATAAATGAATAAAACAAGTATACCTGACTAAAAAAAACCAACACAGCCTATTAAAAGACCATCCCTTGAAACAGGACTTTTATTTTGGTTGCTTTGGCCAAAACAATGACTAAGATGCGAATGGAACGATAACTGGCCATCATGTCCACTCCTGTGCATTTACTTGAAAAAAGGTAAACTAATCTCTGTTTTCCTGTAATATCTCACATAACTCTACAGAATGTTAATGTATATTACAGAACTTTAAATTACTAATATGAATGCTTCAAGCTGTTAACTGTTGATATATTAACTACTATTTCTTCCCATTTTTCTAACTTCAACTCAAATGTATCACTCTCCAACATCATTTCTGTCAAAATACTATAAAGTGTTTATAAACAATGTTCTTACCAAAAGCATAATTATATTTGTTGTAACAAAACTGTTATCCTTCTCACGTTCTCTAACCTGAAAAACCACAAAAGAGGCGGGAGGGTGGGGAGGTAGGAATTCTTGTTCATATTTTCCTTCTGTTAAGTGAATTCCATCTACACATACAGTATATGCATACTTTAAAGAAGCTATAAATATTAGGCTACTGTTATGACTATGCTTTTGCCTTCTTCAATTGTAACAACTCAAAGGACCAGATTTATATCTGCTTGTAGGTCATCTTTCAAAACTGTTCTAATTTTGCTGTCCCTTCTTAAATACTGTCACCACTGAAGAAGTACTTGAGAAGAATGATTAACTGGAAGTACTTTTTAAACAGCAACAACGTCGAATTCTAAGCATAGCATTTCAGTACTTCACACAGCAGTTCTCTAAGTTCAGTTCTAAATTATCCAACGCTGTGACAATTAAGTTGTGTTTAGACCACAAAACCACACCAGTAAGAAGAGACATCTATAAAAATGAAGTATTGTTTTCGTTTGTGATTCCAGATTGTCTCCTATTAAAGGATACTACAAAGTGGTTGCTGCTGCAGCAGACAAGTAATTATGATTCGGATAACCCTCCTCCAAACACATAAAGAAGCAAGAACCTCCCAAACAGTAACAGATGTCAGCAGCATCTGCAATTTAATCTTTCATGAGAGAATATGCTCTGCCATATGACAAAATACCAGAAAAAAAATATAGTGCTACCTTTTATTCAATAGTTCTTGATGTAACCACAAATGGGGAGATTTACTGTTTCATCATGTTCTTGGAGAGCAAGTAAAGGTCCAATGGCCTCTTGTCAGCGAGGGTCCCAAAGGAGACTAACATTAAGAGATTTGTGTAACAGTGGATGACCAGACCTGTTTTTCTACCAATAAAGAAAAATTGAGCTTTTAAGTGTCAAAATTTTTGTTGGGTTTTTTTTGTTTGTTTTTGTTTGGTTGGTTTGTTTTTTTTTTTTAAACTCAAAATACTAGTGTACTTCTGTATTTTGGAAGAGGAAAAATATTCCTTATGCTATAATGCTCTTGCTGATACCTATATCATTAGTAAATACTTCACAGGAACTAACAATACTATTTCTTTATTCTCTTGCATCTTCCTTCTTCAGTATTTACTACTACTTTGACTCAGAAAACACTGTATTGTGTCTTACACCCCTAATACTGACTATATTCTGTCTTTTGCAACTGCAGCATCCATTTTCCCCAACCTCACTAAATGTCTCTTTTTTTTTTTTTTTCATGATTAAATATATATTCAACAAGAAATCAAAACTGCTTTTCATATAACTCTTGCACTCTTCAGGCTATCCAACCACCAACACGCCATCTGAGAGAAATCCAAATTCTCACCGCTACTCTAATTCTCATAAATGTACCTGATCTCTATTTTCTCTTCCCCAACTTGCAGTTACTTTCTATAAACCCCTCTCAAGTGCTGCACAAGTAACAATGTCAACAGACTTGCTTTGCTACTCAGGTTTTCTATAACACAGCACAGAATCACAGAATATCAGGCTGGAAGGAACCACAGAATATCATCTGGTCCAACCTTTCTTGGCAAAAGCACAGTCTAGACAAGATGGCCCAGCACCCTGTCCGGCTGAATCTTAAAAGTGTCCAATGATGCAGAATCCACCACTTCCCTGGAGAGATTATAGACTCATAGAATTGTTTAGGTTGGAAAAAACCTTCAAGATCATCAAGTCCCACCATTAACCTAGCCCTGCCAAGTCCACTACTAATCCATGTCCCCTAAGCACCACATCTACACATATTTTAAATACCTCTAAGGATGGTGACTCCACTGCTTCCCTGGGCAGCCTGTTCCAATGCTTGATAACCCTTTCAATGAAGAAATTTTTCCTACTATCCGATCTAAATCTTCCCCTGGCACAACTTGAGGTCATTTCCTCTTATCCTACCGCTTGTTACTTGGGAGAAGAGACCAACCCCCACTTTGCTACAGCCTCCTTTCAGGTAGTTGTAGAGAGCAAGAAGGTCTCCCCTCAGCCTGCTTTTCTCCAGCTCCCTCAGCTGCTCCTCGTAAGACTTGTGCTCGAGAACCTTCACCAGCATCCTGCGGCTGATTGTTCGCATTGTGAAAAGTTTTCCTCTTGTGTCCAAGTCTGAAGGGGCTGCATGTGAAAGGCCTGCATTTATACGCTTTCCACACTGAAGATCTACTACTCCGTTATCCCAGCCACTGCATTTTGGGCTAGTCCTCTTAACAAGACCGGGAGTGGAACAAGTAAGTTTGCATATATTAGTGGAAACGAATGAGTCAATTTAGTTGGTGGAGAAAATTACAACGTTCCCAATAGAACTGTGGAAAACCAGCCAACTACTATTTTTCTGTTTGGGATTATTTTCACACAAAGAAAGGCAGAACTACCACAAGGTTATCTTTTGAAAGAGCGAGCAGTAAGGCTACAAACTTTATTTTCACTTCAAGTGAAAAATACATCCTGCAGAATACTCGTATCTTCACCATTAAGTGGAAAACTCAGTTCTACCACAGAAGAGGCAAATGCAAGAGATGTCTTCATTTTTCACGTTGAAGATCATACTAGATTTGCAGCGTTTATACCTCTAGCCTTACTGTATCATTTAGACTAGCTTCAACATCTGGTTCTTTCACATCCTTCATTGTGCTACTACACAGATCTGTATGTCTCTCTTCTTCCTCCTGTTACTCCCTACTCACATGCTGTATCTAAAATGAGTGTGTATGTATTAGTCATATTCCAGTTTTATTTGTCCTAACAAATACTTGAGTACATTCTGGAGTAATTAAAAATATGAAGAGGAAGGCTGGTGATCCTTTCAATAATTTTGTCAAAATAAATTTTGCTCTGATGACCAGGAGGGCAATCACATTTGACAGAACTAAAATGTTATAAACACTATTTTAGTCTCAGTAGTAAGCAAAATGGGATAACTTTTGCTGACAGTATTTGAGAGTGGCACAGTGATGCATATCGTTACAAAAGTCAGTCAGCAGCGCCCCTCGTTGAAGGGAAGGCTGCAAAGAGCCCCTCAAATTAAAAACCATCCCAGGTTAACATATCTAAAAGCTTAGATCAACACCGTGCAACACTAGCATTTTCTCCTTCCCTTCAGTGAAACACTTAGTACCTTTCCTTCAGTGGCAAAATCCACTTACAACAATGTTTTAACTTTTTTCTCATATCCCTCCTTTGTATCAGTCCAACACAAGGTGGGGCCATATTTAAGAGAGGTCCATGAAACTAATGGCTTAACACAGCAGAGCCTGGCAGGAGCAAGGGTTTTAACCATTTCAGTGACACTTCAGAGCAGTCCTCAAACAGCTGTATCAGCACAGGAGGAGCAGCAAATTGCAGCTGCGAGGAGAGCAGCAGGGGTGATCAGGGCAGGAATTTTTCAAGTCAGCTTTACTGCCAAAGAAAATTGGTCATGTAACTATTCTGTAAGCAGCAAGTTGAAGAAAGTTTCCTAATTACAGACTCAAACCTCAAGCTGGAGACAATACAAACATGTTTGGTGGCAGTTTGGTTTTTTGTTGTGTTTTTTTTTTTTTTCCAGCAAAAAACAGATTCTACTCTGAAAACACAGCTCTTGCCCAGCAGAAACTATACGATTGCTTCTAAAAGAGGTCCTGAAAAACCATTCTAAGAAACACCAACAAGTAACTGTAGCCACAACTTATTTAGAAATTCAACCACATCATCATACAACACTGTCCTACAGTTGAAAAGCACAACAGTTATTTGGCCAAATTATATTCTATATGCCTGCCGTCAATTAGCAAATGCTCTTCTTTAATAAATGGCATAGTTTCAAGCATCTGCTTAAAAAAAGAACAAACAAAACAAAACCCAAAACCCACGACCGCCAAAAAACCCTAACTCGTCTGAAGGGAACAACTTTATAATATCAGTTTAGCTTCTGAAAATAGCAAGCTTCTAAAGACACACCATCCACTAAAAAAAGGAAGAAAATCCTATTTGAAGATACATAAGTAGCACCTACAATTATCATAATAAAAAGATCACACAAAAAGTACCATTTTGGTACAGAAAACAACAGACTTCTTCAGTGCAATGTAAAACTGTCTTACATCTGACCACAGGAAAAAACAGGCGAGGACTTCTAGGAATACAGCTAAGTGCAAGAAGAAGATTAGGACTGTAGGTAAACAAGGGACTTGCTGTAACAGGTGTCAAAGGAAAATGCTAGAGATGGCTGAAACTATACAACACGCCAAGTATACATAGCATCTGTGGTAGAACCAAAATATGGAATGTGGCTTTAGGTATCCGGCATGAAGTTAGTCACTGGTGCCCTGACCTGCAATGCCACCTCTACAGCAACAGCGTAACTCCTGGTCACAAGATCGAGGGAACACTAACACCAGCAGAGATTGCTGTTCCTGTGATACATACATGCTTCCCCACACACTACTTCAATAGCTTCATGACATCCAGTTCATCTTCACGCATCATCTTGGAAAATTCCACTATGCACTCATACTTCACTTTCTCACCTTTTGCCCTGCCCAGACAGCAGGAAACGGGATCTCCTTCCATCAGAAGAGGCAAGATGCCAGGTGAACCAGCTTGTACTCTGGGCTAAATCCAGAGCCCAGCCAGGAAAAATACCGGGCACATCCATACTGCTGTTCATGGAGTCCTGAGAGTTTAGCTCCCTCTGGGATAAGGTGGAACATATGCATGTGCCATGGCCTGAGTGGGACCAGTGGCAATCCTTCCTCCAGCTTCTGCAAAACTTCTTACTAAGATGCTCTTTGCTCACCTTTATACACTTCCCCTCTAAGGCTCTATATGATGCAGGTTCTCTTCATCCACTCCACTGGCTCTGACCATGCTGCAACTAGGAGGAAGAAGCTTCACAGAATGACCCTGACACCTGTGGCATCTAATTCCACCTCAGGCAGAGCATCTCTGGCCAGTGTTCATCAGCTCCTCCTTCCAGAACTGGAGAACGTGGACAAGGCCATACTCTGCTTAGCGCTTCCCTTGGCTCCCTATTTTTACATTTCTTGATCCACACTGTTCCTTCTTTTACCAGCTGTTGCCTGGTTTCTCTCCAATCTCCTTCTCTGTAGTACCTCATTCTCAAGGAGGGCCCTAAGGTTTTATTAGGAGTAAACTGTTATCTGTCCCTATGGAAAAAGCCAACAGAAAGCGTGACTTGAAGTGCCTGCTTAAGAAACGTAAGAACAGGACAGGCACAGGACACTTCTCACTTCCCATGCCGCCCACAATTCTACAGATCCTATCCTCTATCTAGTCTAGATAGAAGAGATTTCACTTACATAGTAATTCTTCACATGGAAATCATTCAGTAACTTTTGCCATGGTTGCCAAACTTTTCCTGAGTGTGCACCTTAGATGAAGCATGTTTGATACGTTGTTACCTACAAATGGTAACAAATGTTACTCAGCAATGAAAACAAGAGTTAAAAACAGAACTGTGGACACACTCATTTGAAGTTCAAAAACGTTCTACCTTGGAGTTCAATATAAAAAAAACCCCTAAGTTAATATGCAAATGAAATAAATTCTGCATTTGAATACTAAATGAGCAGTTGGATAATGATGTAGGTAGAACTGAAAGAGCAATCTTTTGGCAGAAAGCATGTCATAACAATAGACAAAATTTAGATAGAAACTGAACTGTTCTTAGGTATTAGAGCAATCTGTGGGGAAAAACTGAAGCTAATTTGAGTTTTGTATCAGTTTTGCATCTGACCATTAGTCCTCAAGGAATTCAAAGAGAAGAAAAGATCTCTTAATTTGCAAAAGAACCAGCAGGCACCATAAGAATCATTACGAAGCACTACACACCCTGAACCTCCCAGGAGATACCACATCACATGAAGCTGCTGTAAACTTGCACCAACTGCAAAACTTACTTGGTTTGCAATTTGATTTTCATTAAATTAAGCAAAATGATTTAGCACCTTTTTTCACTCTGAAGCTCACATCACATAAACAAGTACCACCAAGATGTAGATTTTTAAGCTTATGGAGAGAAACCAGCTTGACCACGGGATGCACTGTTGCAGTCTACTGCTTTAGGATGCTTAACCCATAATTCCCAAAAGAGAGTAGCAGTGCCGGGATCTGCAGTGCACACATAGTCCTAGATTTCAATGAGACCCCCCCTTCTTATTGCACAAGTTTTCACAAGGACCAAATGTATGACTGAAGCACTGAATTTTTAAAAGCTGCCTGATGTAAAGTAGTCCTTTACAAGTCAAAGAAAACATACCTCTTTTCATCATAATGACACCTGTTAGAAGGAAATACCATGATCTCTCAAATGGGTTTGGCATGATTTTAGCTATGTAATGCTTTTTCTTTCTCTCTCACCACCCACCTTTTTTTTCAATGAGAAACCCTGATTAAAACCTCTGGGCTTCACATTAATCTGTGGATCAGTTAATAAAACGCTTGAATACAGGTAATTTGCATTAAAAACTTTGTGTTAATGATAGACTTTGGTGCAGTTAAGTCACATTTTCCCCCTGTGCAAAGTAAGGCTAGATTATCATATGCTTAACAATTAGAATTTAAATATAAGTAAACCTATTACTGTTACCTGCTACAAGACAAACAAAGAATTTCAAACTGCCTAATATCATAGTAATCAAAACTAACCTTAATTACTATTACAATGCACCTGCTGATGTATCTGAGTACATACACCCTTAATTATGTCATTTCATAAAAGAGAAGAGCAAATGGATTCTGGGCACAGGAAAAATAACAGTCCTTTCTATCTTTAAAGTTTCCTTCTCTGTGCCAGAAATGCAGTTTCCTTTGTTTTAGTTTCTTAAACCACACTGCAGCTGTGGAAGTCTGTGGGTTTACAGACGAGTGCTAACAGCAAGTGCAGTAGGTTAACAAGTACGTACTTGCTGGAAGTAGCTTTACTTGAATGAAATAAAACAAAGTTCCTGATGTCCTCTGTTTAAACACTGCAGTATTTTAACAAAAGGATAAAAGCTAACAAGAGGCAGACGGATAACAAAACTAACACACGCCTTTACAAATCACCCACCAGATTAGATACTCATTCATGTAACAATGTGTTGACGGAGGATTTTCTATGCCTCTTGTTTTAACATCACAGGTAAGATATCTTACTATTTCAGTGTTAGCCTATCACACAGATACCGTATCTCTCAGGAGAAACGGTCAGTGCAAGACAAAATAGTAATTCTCTGCCCTTCCTACAGAGAGATCTTGGCTCAAAATGTTCATCAGGATTTCTCTGGTAGAGAACAACTACACAATGGAGAAGATTTTTGCTTTCTCAGAGTCTGGAGACCCATTTATCTCCAATATGGAGAGTGTGTTTATATACCTTTATGATTTTCTGAAATATTTTCTACAATGCTTAAAACTATGGCTCCAAACTATAGACAGCTGATATCCCAACATAAAGAAACACTGAAACCAAACTGTTTGTTTAGTCTGAAATCATAAAAATTGTGACCCCAAAACAACAAGGTGCTTCCACTGTACCTTTACTACATGGTAAAACATTAAGTAACTCACACAGTTAGCTACATGTGTATTTAGCAGAACTCATTATATCACAAGGTAGCAAGCCCTCCAGTATTTTAGATGCACCCCCCTGGGCAGGGAGTAGTAGAAAACATCTTAATGAATGAGAAAATACTTGAATAAAACAAAAACTTGGGTACATTTCTTAGCTTGAATATCAAATTTGCAAATAGAGAACTGAAACTAAATACAAAATGAAAAAATAAACAAAGAAACTATTCTAAAATATTATTGTCTTAAAGATCCATATGATAAGCATGAAGATGGAAAGAAGTATTTTTTTGTTGTGTTTTCTCAGTCTTCATAGAACTCCAAAACCTTTAAAAAGCTAAGTCCAACTGCTAGGTGCTACATCACTCACTAAAAACTTCAAGTTCTGAAGTAATTCATTGTATGAACAAAGGCAGACAGAAAAGCTGTAGTTTAGAGGAATCACTTTTCCAAGAAGTTAGTAGGGTGAGGTCTTTGGAAACCGTTAATTTAAGAGTTCGGTGCTAAGAAAAGAGACTCCTTTTTCTTGCCACCTCACCATTTCATTGCCCACAGTGCTTTCATCGCTTCCTTTGATTCTGTCTCTTGCCATCTGACACCTCAGTGAACTGATTTGGCATGCAAAATAATTATAGATAACCTAAAGGGATAAAAAAACCACATAGTTTTCCACCTATGTAAAACACCTTATCAATGGATTGGAAAAACACTAGAACTGTGACCTGTCAGGAAGTAGGAATAGTCAGGTCTAGGAATAAAAATTTATTTTTCAGCAGTACAAGCCACCAGATGGGCTCAGCTGTTTTGTGAAACCTTACTCTTAGTGGACATTATTCTGCTGTAACGCTGAAGAAACAGCAACCAGGATGCCAAAGAGACAGGCTCAACCAAGCACTGAAGAGATTGTTGTCAACTGCTGCTGATCCCAAACACCGCAGGCACGGCTACCCCAGTACCTTCCTTCCAGCTCCCTGCACAGCGACATCTACAAACATACCCTCAAATTGCTTTATCCCAATTCTCCTGCTACACAACTACTAGTCTCACTTTCATCTTGTATCTCCCATCTGTCTGTACTCACCTTATTATAAAAAATAGAACATGTGGGTTTCAGAGAATAAATTGTCTGATTTGCGTTTGTACAAACAAAATGGGGTCCTGATTCACAACTAGCCCTTCTGAACACCAGTGTAGCACAAATAATAAAGTTACAGAGGAATGCGTGTAATCCTCTGCCGACCATATCAGGAGGGAAAAAAGCGGAAAAAGAAAAAAAAAAAGGAGGGTGATTTTATCTTTTAGATTTGCAAATCCTAAGACAACATATTTCTCACTCACTCACCTCCTCGTAGCTCCACTGCTACTTTGTCCTCTGTCCCATTCCCCACGAAGCATTTCTACCTCACAGAGTAGAAACTGTGTGTCGTAGTAAAAGACATGCAGTACAGCCTGAGACCATAGCAACACTGCTCTCCTTTTGGCAACAGCAGTAGGTCAGGCAGCCCCTATTTTCTGCCTGCTACCCAGTCTCACCTCTGTGCCATATCCCACCTGCACTGGTACCAGTTAGCGTAGCTGCAGTGAACTGGATCAGGAAACCAATCCAGGTTAACTAAAGTCCCTTCTGCTTTCCCTTTTCTGCAGGGTTATTTTTAACCTAGATCAATCTCAAATTCAGTTCACCTTGTTGTCTCATAAATAGTTGCTCCAGAACCCTTGAGGGCACAGAGGCAGGAAAAAAGTGGCAGGAGACAGAAAAGCAGAACTGCAACTGAAATAAATGCTTATGAAATAACACCTTAGACCTGTAACAACGACCAAGCTTGAGAGCAGCACTGCAGGGCAGACTCTTTGCCAAGTTCTAGCCCTGAGTTTCACAAGTTTATAAGAAAAGTCCCCACTGACTCAAGGTTCCTAACGCTGAAAACTCTGCAAGCTTAAATGACCAGGAGCATTGATTAAAAAAATACACTCTAGTTGGATCTGATCCGGAACCCACCTGCTGTGTAGCAGAGACAATATCCTTTATTAAACTAACTGCTGCAATTTAAAAAAAACAAAGCTTCTGAGCAAACAAGGCCTTCATGGTGTCTGTAGTAAGGATGCAGGCAAAACACACAAAATCTGACAGCCATCTAAAGGCCTTTCCACAGCTCTGTCCAAAGGAGAGATGTGTCAGTTATGGAAGAACTTAACTAACTGGAGAAGACTCGTGGACAGCCTGATGTGCAGCAGGTAGCACAGCCCTCCACCCGGCCAGGGCAGCCCGTGACACCATAACCTGCAGCGTTGCATCCTTACAGTTCTTCCACTTACTTCCCTGTCCACATTCTGCTCCCTGTACCAATGAGTTAATTTTTGCAGCACAGGCATAGCCTTAATTACATTAAGGAACAACATGACTGTTGCCAAAAATATGAGAAACCTGATTATTTTTCAAGATATTATTTTTGGTTGTGTCATTTCTACAAATGTGGATACATGGGTAAATGAATGAACACTAAAGAAACCCAGCAACAAAGGAATGTCAAGTAATTTCAAATATACTGTCTTTAAAGCAGTCTGAGCCTGTAATAAAGGCCTAACTGCAACAGCTAAATACATAAACTAATTTATCACTTGGGGGTCCTTCTGACCTTGTTTTATGCTACCAGGTGGCTATCACTTACTGACTGATAACCTCTCTCTTTGCTAGTCCAAGCTGTGAATAAGCATCTTGTTTTTAATTAAAGCAAAACTTTCAGACAGTGCATCTTTTCCCATGGTGCATACTGGTAGTCTTGCACTGGTGATTACAGCAAAGGAATTTTAGATATTTCTTCAGCAAATAATTATACCTACTTCTGATTTTCAGATGATGGAGTTCCATATTGCTGAAACCTAATTGATCAATAGCGAGACAAACCAAGCTCAAAAATATAAGGAAAGAAGCTTTAAATACATGGTTTAGAGATGGTATCCATACAGTCCATTCCAGCATCACTGGAATATATGTTGTTAATTACTCTTTATACAATACATACTACAGCTGGTTCTAAAATCTGCAAACAAGGCTCTAAAAGCTGTCCATTTTAAAATCAGACAGCATAAACACAATGAGCAAAAGAAAAAAAGACAACAGTTGTTGAACAAAACTACCCTCAGATCAGAAACACTGAAACAAGGGTCTCCGGAAAAGTGACAGGGAATTAGCAAGGTTGGAATAGTAATGGACAGAGAGCTTTTCACCTCTACTTCACCAATTTTAATCTAATCAAGGTCAGCAGCGACCAAGCTTTCCTTCATCCAGCCTTTGCAAGAAGCAAATGTGTGGTCTCCTTTGGTCCTCAATGAGTAAATACAGCAGAACGACCCAGCACTGAATGCATGTGAAAAATAAGGAGAAAAAAAAAAAAAAAATCAGTTCTAAGAAATGCCCCCTGAGAAGGTTAAAATCCACTGGCAAAGGAAAATTAAGAAGGCTGCATCTTCCTGTCAAGCACATTTCAAAGGAGCACTACTTGCAGAATAATTATAAGACTTAAAAAGAGAAGAATTGACTATAATAGGAACTCTGACATACTGAAGATACTGTAGTGGGAACACTTTGAGGAGGAGGAGGAGTGAATGAACATAAAACTCACATGCAGAATACACATCGCACACACACTGTACTCAGCTATTTAAGGACTACAGAAGTTGAAGTTAGTAAAGTCATGTTAGATTAACAAATTCCTAATGCACTGGAAGCTGGAGATCTCGCTACCAGGTAAGAAGATATGTGCAAAGAATTATGTTTCAAAAATCATATTTAGTTTAGTTTTAAACATACATTTTAAGAGCAATTTACTACCACATATTGCTACAGAAAAAGCAGCAAGGACCATTTGAATCCTGGCTAACACAACTCAGAAGCCAAAACCATGCAGTTTCAAGATCTATTGGAATAGGAGAAAGTACACAAATCTTCCAGTCACCAAAGAATGTATTCTAACCATCTGGTCTCTAATCCACTTTGGTGATTAAAAAGGAACAGACAGTATCACAGCTACGTATTCTTGAATCTAGGGGAAAAAACCCAAATAAATAAAACACCAAGTGAGATTACTATTAATTTCTAAACAAATTTCTTGCTGTCATATATGACATTACCTTGCATATCTAAAGGTGCAATAATTCAGAGCCATACATAGTAATTACTTCAAAAATTTGTATTAGTGAGTTATCTGAAAAAAAAAACCCAAAACTTTCT
Source organism: Limosa lapponica baueri (assembly GCA_002844005.1). Lineage (NCBI taxonomy): Eukaryota > Metazoa > Chordata > Aves > Charadriiformes > Scolopacidae > Limosa > Limosa lapponica. The sequence continues at coordinate 932,201 of KZ505655.1, forward strand.
ACAAAGTTTACAATTTGAAGGGCTGACATTCATTCCTGTTTAGAAAATAGTCCTCGTAAAGTTAAAACATTCCTGTTTCATATAAAATCAATAATGATCGTGAAAGTAACAGATCCATTTGCTGAATTAAAAAAAAAATACTGTGTGACCTTTTTTTAAACTCAGATATGTGTTGTAGTTATATTTCTTTTATGTTGCCTGCTACTTCAACAAATTATTCCAAGATAATGAATATTAATAAAGCTAACATTTTCCTACAGTAATTGCAACAAGTTAAGGTAGACTCCCTGTGGTCCCTTTTTTTTTTAAAAATGTAATTTACCACATGTTGACATTTTTAACTTCTTTTGCAACCTATGAGTTTTCTCTATTACTGTAAATTGAGCAGCTAAAAAACCCACCAAACAATGAAGTGAATAATGAAGTGGATATTAGGGTGAGGGATCAAACTTAGAGAAACTTTTGTGACAAGTCACAATTGTGTCTCTTGAAACTTCAAATGAAAAATACTTATATTATTATTTTAAAAGACCCTGAGAATTTGTAGGCTGCTGGGCCCTCGGAGAACTGTGAACCCATTTAAAACAGGTACAGAGTTTAAAATGGGTACAGAACCCTTAAGCTTCTCTTTATTAAGGATCACTGTTAATTTTGGTCCTCCAAATCAAAACCCACTGTATATTAGGGGAACCTGGAGCAGAAAGGCATAGAAAGAAAACCCTAACTGACTACACACTGAAGCTCTCCATCTTCTGTATTTACACACCAGTACCTTGCCCTCCCTGCTATGCCAGCCTGATTCACTTTGTTGGTGGCTAAACTTAAGAAACTTAACCAGCATTCAGATTTCATTCACCTGCAACTTCTGCCTTGATATACTCTGAAACATTCGCTCTATTCTACTGCTAATGTTCACATACAGTTGTTTTTATTCCTCTTGGTAGCCTGAGTGAAGTAACAGGTACTGAAGACATTTGAAGCTACATGGAAAGCTAAAATAAACAAGAAGAATATAAGGGCCACGGTTAGATGAACAGCACTTACAGTGCTCACCACAGATAGCGAAAGAGGTCTCAAATTACACTTCATGAACTAGTAAGCGCAGTTATCAGTGGAAGCTGCGTTACCCTTCATTGTTCTTTCAGGGACCTTAGCGTGTCCTTGATCCACACAATACCATACACTCCATGCATGGATCAAGGGCATAACATCACTTTTACGAGTCAAACCTGGATATTTTTACGTTACCGCTTCAAACAACTTTATTTTCAGTGTCCTGAAGCTTGGAATATGTGCTACTAACACCCAAAAGAGGTAAACTGGCTCAATAACGCAAATAAGTATCAGAAATATTAAAGCTCCATCATGTTTTATGTTTCTTTAGTTTTTAGTTGCCGTGTATCATATGAATAGATTACACATCAGCCTTCACTGCCAGTAAACCAAATATTGCTTCTAATAATTTATTATGTGTATAGTATTCATATACTATTGATCTTCCATAGTAAGCGAATCCTGGTCTTTCCCAGCAGTGTGTCAATGATGATCAATTTCTTCTCCTAGTTACAGAAGTTGTATCATTACAGAGATTTTTGCTGCTAAATATACTGAGTAATTGAACAACTGAGCTTGATGTCTCTAGCAGCATTTAATTTTTAAACTCTAACAAAGGGAGAGAGAGAAGCTCTGAAGCAAACTCCTTCTGCAACTCAAAAGTCACTGTATTTGGTAATATGAGAAAATAATTAATTAAAATGCAAGTATACCCTTGTTGGTGTAGCGTTATTTAACTGCACAGAGTAATAGCAACACAGCTACTATGAAGTACAAAATGCAGTGTTTTGTCATCTGAAGAACTTCAAACAATCCACTTTCTCTCTCTTCACACATATCTTTATAGGTAGGCTAAAACACTTCCTATCAAAAATTAATGCACTCAACTAAATAAATAAAAAAAATAAAACCACTAAACAATAATGGTCAAATACTCATAAAACACCTGGA
>KZ505655.1:936142-962486 GCA_002844005.1 Limosa lapponica baueri
CGGCCCTGCCCTGCGGCTGCGCCCGCCCGGCGCCGGGGGCTCGGCCGCCTCGTTCTTCCCCCGAGCATCCCCGGCCGCCCCGGGACACCCGCTCCGCGGAGCCGCCACCCCCGGGCCCCGGCGGCCCCCGCACCGGGCCTGCGCCCCGGCAGCGTACACGGGGAAACTCGCACTTGCCGCCTGTTCGCAGGCTGTATTTACATGGCTCAACAGACTATAGGGAAAAAAAAAATATAGAAAGGAAGCGAGCTGCCAGGAAAGATTATTTTTTCCTCCCCCCTTTTGCTGCCACTCATGTCATAAATAGCTACAGCTACGCGTTTTCAAACGGTATTGTGACTTTCAAGTTGATGATAGCTCTCTTTAAATATATACATTTACCATGTGAAATGCTTTGAGTGCTCTAGGTCTGGAAGGAAATGCTTATCAAAAAGAAGGCTCTATTTTATGTGCCTCAAAGTGGGGAGAGTGTAGAGCAAAAGTGCTAATCTTATGGATCACAAACCATACATATTCTGCCAGGACAATTTATGCGATACCCAGCCTCTTCTGGCAGTGTGCTTTCCCCAAGGCTGCAGGCTGCATGAGTTGTTCCAGCAGCAGCCGTCCTGGCTACTGTCTTTCACAGGGGCCATCAAAATCCTCTCCTGACAGCCCGGGCTGCCTGCCGGTGTGGAACGCCCTGTCACAGCTTAATGCTGAATTACCTTACTCTCGATAAGACAGGATTTTATATATATACACTAACGTACACTAAAGCAGATACCTTTGGGAAATTTCCATGCTCCTGAGACAGCGCAGTGGAGTACATTGCATGTGAACGCTGGGCAGATCTAGCCAGCATGTGGCTCTACCTTGACAGTGGTACAAGCTGCCTGAATTACCCAGCTGCAAAGTTTTGGGAACACATACCTGAATTACCTTGAAGTTTTGTAGGTTGAAGTTCTACCAATGAACACTTCAGTTAAGGATCTTTCTGTTGATTTTCACCTTTTCATTTGCATTGTCCCGATCTGTGTGATACTGCTTGCTTCAGAGGAGTACCTGTGTTTTTATGATTAAAGCAGCAGTCTCTGGGGAAGCCAGGTCTTTATTGCTTAGAAGATCAGAAATGAGACTTAGACGTAATGAGGAAATAACCTGCAGACCGTTGGGGGTGGTGAAGCTGCTACTACTGAAGGGGGCTGTCTCATTTTGCCAAAGCTGGAGTCTCTGCATTCTTTATGCAGTTACCCAGAGGTTCAGTGAGTTGCCGGTAATTCAGTGTGCTAGGGAAGGGCATGTAGATGGCAATGGCCAGAACTGCACCAGGAGGAGAAGTTAAGCTTGGGAAAAGAGAGGGGAACTTTTGCCATCAACCATCTTGATCATTCAGACAATGACAAAAAAATAGAAACCTCAGGTGCTGTAGTATTTAAATGTCTGTAGATGCGATCACACACAGGTATAGATGTACCCCAGTTTTAAACATTTTCCCTGCTCCGGCCATCATCATTTTCATTTTTGGCCAGATTGACTCTGAGTCAGCTGATTTTCATCCAGGTGCTGACAGGCATTTTGATATCCTTGAGAAGACAGCAGCAGCATCACTAACAAATGAGATACGCTGCAGCATCTTTAGCATATTCTTGGCATTAGAGCTCATCCCTTCGCTAGCAAAATTATGCTGCATAGGCTCCATGTGTGAGGATCCACCAAGGTACAATAGCCATTACTGCCCTTTGGGATTTGCTGGAAAAGGATAGGCTGGTCATTACACGTACTCCAACAAAATCCTATATATGCATACAGAGCACTGCATATATAAGTGCAGCAATGCATGGCACTAGTTCTCAAATAAGCACATGCTCTGAATATACATGTAGCACTGATAGATTTGCATAAAGGCTTATACCCAAACACTCTCATAATCAAAAACATAACAAATATGTCAACAGTGCTGTGAAACATTAAATTGGCCACTTCCTCAATCCTAGTATTACATGTCTAAGCAAAGATGACAGAAACAAGGACTTAGGGCCGGACATTTGCATTCTTGTTCACACCAGTTGCACAACTTAGGCTAAATTAACAAGTTGATACTCAGTAATTAATTGCAGAACATACCAGTGTAGTATAGATTATATATGTTTTATATATATATTTGTTTAGCACTCAGAGCATCAACTCATTCTAGCCCTAATCTTCAGTTTGCCTTGATTTTCTCATATAAAATCCTTTGGTTTTCTTATATACAATCCTTTGATGCTGAAATGTCTCATATCACTGCTCATACAAAAGTAGTTTGTCTTCTTTCAACACAATTGGTTAAAAATGAAATAATGCAAATATGAAAAAAGTTCTGTGTGGATATGTTAGAATATTTCAGTAATAGTTCAATCTGAAAAATTAAAATTTCATTTGTTTTGCTGATCTGTGTAAGATTTTAAAAAATAGCTATACTCTAAGGAAGTCAGCAGTTTTAGAACTATGCACATTTAACGATGTAGTTTCAGTGACTCACAGCGGGTTTTAATGCATTTTTCTACATATTTGGTGGGAACTATTGATTAGGAATACCCTAGCAAGACCAATCTTTTTCTCTCATAAAGCCTAAAGCTCTGTAGCAGATGTGTAGCTCCCTGATGAAACTTGCATATTCCTTTCTACATATACTCAGAACTAAAAATGAGAGGGTCATTTCAGGACAGAAAAGATAAATTTCTTTTAGATCAAAGGCTCTCACGTGCTTTTAATGGAAATCACTTTTTCATACGGTAATTGCTTCTGGAGCCACATATCATTTCACTCCATAATCATTCCAATTTCTAGATAAGATAGTGGCATTTCTGTAGCAACTACAGCAGTTGTTTTCAATACACACTAAATTTAAATCATTAGGCATCTTAATTTTCTTCCCTCACATTTAAGGTGTGCCTGCATTGCAAGGGATGGGCAGTTATCAATGGATGGGTTTGCCCATCCGTACTGATAATTCTTCCCCTGAGGATGTAGGCTCTGCTCAGGTTATGAATATGTACCTGACTTAATTGTATTTCTCTTTATAAGGCCAGCCTTGCAGCAGTGCCTGTAAATTGCAGGGTTTGAGTACCAGATTTGACTGCTATTGCCCAAATCCCACATTCCTGCATCTCTGAATACCCCTGGCAGCCTCCTTCACTACTCCGAAGCAGACTGATATATTTGGCATTTAACTCTTTTTTTTCCTTTTAGGTTGTTCCAGACTACTGGCACATTTCCTGCTCTCAGCTAACCCCTGCTCTGCCAGCGTGGGATGTTTTTCTAGCAGGCTGCTAACGTGCCAAGAAGCATATGGATCTCTTGGAGAATATGGAAGTTATTTTCCAAATTTTACAGCATCTGACCCAGAAACAGGAATATTCATCACTGCAGCGTAATTTCAGACCTGCCAAGAATATATCAATTATGTCATGTAGACATGCTAAGGGAAAGGATGAAAGCTGGAGTATGGCAGTTCTCCCTGCACTAGCTACACAGAGAGTGATGAAGTACACCCAGAGAGTGATGAAGTACATCCTTGTGCAGTTAAGACCAAACCCACTGACACCCAGTTCATTCCTGTCGAAGACCCCTCCTCACAGAGAGGAGTGGCAGGACTTACATGGTGTTTCCACAATATCTGAGATTGCCAGCCCCTGAATCGACAATGAATCTAGAGCAACTTGACCAACAACTTGCTCTTCCGGTTCTCCTGAAAAATGTTCTCTGATGCCCTCTGACTCTGAATCCAGAAGGAATCTGGAGCCTCAGGAAAGTGCTCTGCCCACAGTGACTGTTACAATTTTGAGGGACATTTTGGTTCAAAGAAGGAAGGATTCTTAATGAAGGGTAACTTGGGCTCCCTCCAACGTGATGAGGTACACTTAAAGCAAGAAGCTCCAAAGGAAGTTTACAGCAGCAGCCAACAGTTCACCACTGTCACCCTTCTCTTCTTGGAACTGGATGTTTCCCAAGATAGCCACTGATCAAAAAAACCCATGTAAACATAGAAACAAAGGGTTTATATATTCCCTTATTGATTTTTAACTACACTTATTTCACCACAAACCTCTCAAGAGCCATAAAGTTGCAAGGCAGGGTTTTTTTTGATGTTTTAAACATAATTCAAAGAAACAGGTGTGTTTCGGCTACGCTTTTGCAGTCACTATTGCCTCTTGACAAGATAGAATTTGTCAAATTTTCTATGGATAGTGGCTACATATTCATTCATAGAAGGTGGCAGGTGCTGTCTTGTGATCAATGTTCAGCGGAGCACACATGTTTTTTGCAGAGATAAGCTACAGACCTCCTTAATGGCCAAGTCCAGATGCTCAGTTCTTGGCCTTTATCTCCTACGATCATTCGGGAGAGGGGGTGTAGTCTCTTGCTATCAGCCAAGCAGCACTGTTTTCAGTTGCTTATAATTGTTCTGCAGATTATGCCATATTTGTAGAAGATACTGCCTGCAAATTTGTGATTCAGAAGAAATTGCTAATTACTGTTAAGCAAAATTCTTACTGACCTGCCTCTGTAATGGACTTTGTGATCCTTTTGTGGGTATCTGGTTCATTTTAAAAGTTTCCTTATCCACATCAAGAGAAGTTCTTTGCTTTTCCACACAGGTGTTTCAATTTTTTTTTGAACCCATGACAGATCACTCAGCCTAAGAAAAGCAAGATATTTTATATTATTTTGATTTGCTGCACTTCTGAATAGTTGATTGTGTACAAAAATTGAGTAGAGAAAAAAAAAATTAATTGCACATTTTGTTCTTGTAATTTTAGTAGTCCAGCAATGTCTTTGGATTGCTGCACGTGAACTATAGAAGGAATGAAACTTGAATCAAAAATGATGGTGTAGTTGTCTGACATTAGATTCTAGTCTAGTCACACAGATTTGAATAGAAATAATACTTGTGTGGTCAAAGTTATTCAAATGTATAGCTGTTAAAAAAACTGTATAGTAAAACACTTTCAAGGTAGTTGACTTCATTATCTGCATGCTTACCATGCAGATAATCAATATTATACGGATGTTTGTTTGTTCTTGCTGTATCTTGAGATTCTGAATCACTTACCTTTTACAGAATAAAGAGGAATAAAAACAAAAATAGTGCTGTTTTAATTTCTCTTTTTAGGTCTTTTCTACAGAGATCTCCAAGTTAATTACAGCTGTTAATTTAAAGTAGACTAAGCTATATTAAATGCTTCAGTATGTATTTTTTCTTTAGAATTAAAAATGGCCTTAATTCAATTTAGCCTCACTCACCTTAAAAGTGAAATAGGCTATGTTAAATGAAGGTCACTTTAATTCTAACTAAGAGAGTTCCCACAAAGAGTTTGCCAGGCTTTTGTAAGTACTCTGCACTCAATAAATTATGGATGATGAGGACTAGTAGTCACATATCTAAATCTAAGCTGCACTGTATTCTGCTCAAATGCATGTCCTGTAAATTGTGTCCCACTGTCACATATCACTGTATTGGGTAAAGAAGTCTAACTAAAAAACTTTTTAATGCATAATCAGCTCTTCAGCTGTAATATCTTTTTTTTTTTTTCACCCATTTATCTTTCTGCAACCTGTTGATTTTTGCTTAGGGTTACAACACAGTTCCTAGAAATACGAGGAGCTGTGCACGTATGACTAACTGAAGGTAACACGTGTTCCATTTGCTCTCATGGTTATTATTTCTTCTGCATGCATCATCTTTTTCTGCAAGTATTCTTTGTTCTTAAGAAAACAGTCATCCAAGGCAGAGGTGGCAGCAACATGCAGTTTTTTCATGGTTCAGACCCCTGGCACTTGCAGTCAAATTAATACGAGCTTCTATTTAACGTGCAGCTTCTCCCATCTGCTTTATTTGTGTTGTTATTCCTTGTTTATGATTTCAAGCTCTGCAAGCTTTTCTGCCTCTAATATCTTTGTCTTATGCTATTTTGAGCTCTTGGTCATATCTAAGGTGTCAGACCACTGTCTAGTCCAACACTTACTCAAGTACCAGTTTCTTGGCAGATTCTGAATTGCCTCATCTGGAGTCTGCTTCTCCCAGGAGTTTATTTCAGTATTATTTGCTCCCCTTTCTGTTGAAAACCAGTGGCTTTTTAAAATTGAAAGGTTGGGGTTTTTTTTAATCTACAAATCTTCATTAGATCTCACCCTAAGGCAGGCTAACTCCATGCTTTATCATAACACCTGTAACAGATAAGATTGTCTCCCCAATCTTACAAAGTACAAAATATTTTAAAATCTTCAGGTTCAAAGCATGTAACGTTCCCACACTTCATTTTTATTTCTAATTCCTCAATTTTTTTGTAACAGCTTCATGAAAATTCTCCTTTGCTTGAATTGCTGAAAACCGTTAAATACGCCAAGTGCATCAGCACTTGCTATTTTCAGAAGGAAAACCTCCTTCTGGTTGACTTGCTTCTAACTAACACTTACTGCTTCCAGATATACATTGAAGTGTTCTTGCCTTCTTTTCCAGTAATTTCTGGTATTTCCAGAGTTTGAGCCTTTAAATGCTACAATTTCTTCTTGGTGTTTTTCTTTGATTTCTTCTTATTGCTAGTGCCACAAATGAGGCTCAGAGGATTACAGTAGACGTTCTTTAATCATGTGTGTCTGCAGTGCCTTTTCCTCACACTTACAAGCCAGAAAGTTAAGCCTCTAAAGAAACATTTACATCAGTAACCTTTTATTATGAGAAATAATAAACAAAGAAAATTATTGTATCATATTCATAGATGTGAATCTGTTGGGAAAAAAAATCCCTGCAAGAAACAAACAGTAAAAGCCACTTTACATCTGGAAAAAAGCAGCCAAGAAACCAACTTAGAAAGTTTATTTAATATTTGTAGATCTATTTTTAGTTTGTGTTTGACTGATAAAGCTAGAAGGAGAAATATTTATGGTCCTAGCCAAGGAGAACATAATCCTCAGCAACACAAAGAAGAAGTGGCTATTTCAAGTGGTTGTAATGCAAATGTCAATGTAAAAGCTTTTTCCTCTCGACTCCAGAATCTGAGAAGCCATTGGCAGAATGTGCTTTGATATTAGTAGATCTCCTGTATATTTGACAGATGCATGAGAGAAAGAAATTGAATGTTTTCAAGCATTTTTTAGATCTCATGAAACAGAGATCTTTGACTTCTACTTGCATTTAGTCCAAGCCGGATTTTCCTTAAACTCAGTTTCACATCTGAATTATGAGCTCATTTTCTAATAATAGTTGAAATAAATATAGTGCTTCCAGTGAAACTTTTTTTTTCTTTTTAAAATCCATGTTAAAAGATGGGAACCATGTGAAATACAGTTGTTGGTTTTTTTCACAGGAATGTGAAAGACAGGGCTTTTTAACCGGCATTAGGTATTACCGTTTTAATCATCACATTTACATGAAATAACTCCATTCATTCAATTTTGTGCAAAGGGCAGATCCTTTCCCAAGTAATATGTTAACCAATAAATGTCAACATACAAAAATTACCCTCAAGAATTTATCATTTCCAGTGCTGTAATTCCTTTCAAACAATTTCTGGTAAAGAAATCAAAGTCTCTAATAGAGGATGAATGGAAGTCTGACCATGTTAGAGAAAATGTCTGCACTTGCGTATGTTACATTCAGGTGCAACATTTTAACTCAGAAGTGATGGGATTTTATGTGAAGATCGCTTGAGACAGCTGCTCTTTTGTCCTTTGATTTCTCTCAGAAATATTCCCTTCTGTCTACCTTATTTTTATCACAATAAAAACTATCCTCTGATTTAAACATAATTTTCTTTTGTTCCTTCTAGTCTTACTTCTTTATATTGCTAAAATTAAAAAAAAAGAGTTCATGAAGCTAACGAAATTCAGCAGCACACTTTGGTGATGTTTAGCATCCCTTGTTTCATCCAAATAATTGGGACATTAGATCTTATTTTCATTAATAGGGCTGAACATAAAGAAGCAGACATGTCTAAATCAGCTGGGGCCCTACCTGGTCATTATGAAAAGACAAACCACAGTTGAGATTTCTAATCCCCTGAGCGCACACGTGCAGAGGCAAAGGCCATAAAAGCCATTACTGAAGAGAAAAGTACTTTTGTAAAGTTTTGAATGAAATCCTGTTTTCTTCAAATCAAAATTTTGCCATCAGTGGCATTGGGATGTTATCTGCAACACTGGGCCTGGGTTGGTTTTCTATTTTTGCAGCTGTTTCTTACAAACTATCTTAAAGAAAATACTTTGCTTACATGCTCTCTTTCATCTCTGCTATAACATTCCAACAATTTATTGCAGAGACAAGAGTATAATTAGCCATATCCAGTCCCTCGAGGTTAGCCTAGGACAGTATATCAAGTGGGCACAAAAGGCATGTTAGAAATGGTTCTCCAGGGTAAACAATTTATTCCTATAATTTCTTAGGAATGATAAATGCAGGTTACGTTGTTCCCCTTCAGTTACAAGCACTTTCCCTATGGAGGACAGGGGAGGGATATTTCCCTTCTATCTGCTACCTGTTTGAAGGGGCAGCGAAATGTTTTATATAATGGTCCTGTAACTTGCAAATATTAGTCATACAGTCAATGCCAACACTTATCATTTATGCAGTGCTTTTTCATCCATATGTCTCAGGGTGAGACAGAGAGATGAAGTCAGAGGCTTCTGAAGGTTTCAGTGGTGTTGGAGAGCGGCAGAACCATGGCAGCTGGGATCTCAGGGAAGGAGAGGGGAGAAAGGCTGGAGGAGGTACAGGGTGAGCAGCAGAACCCCTCAGAGAGGCCACCTTCACCCTGCCACAGAGAGGAGAGCATGGTAGCTGGTAAAGGAATGAAAGAGTGCAGGACTCTCTCTGAGACAAGAGGGTTTGAAAATGGGAAAGGGAGAGGAAAACAAAGCCAAAAGAATTGGAGCATGTACATGTGCAGAGGAAGGAAAACAGATATAGTGGAAAATCGAAGAGAACTCGTAGGACTTGCCTCATTCAACAGGGAAATATGCAATATGGTCTTTTAAGACAGAAAATAGTAGGGGAGGTAATCTATTTCACTTGGAGAGTGAAAGTGCTGCTTATGACTAGGAGAACCTGTGACTTTGTTACAGTCTTGGCAATGCATGTGTGGTCCAGTTTCATCCCTGCCTGTGTGCCTGCTCTGTGTGTGAAGCTCTCTGCTCATTCCCTGTTGGCTCTGAGTCTAATAATTTGCAGACTTTGGTCTGGACACAGTCTTTTAATATATGTTTGGACAGCTGCATCACAACAGGGTCCTAATTTTGAATGGGTCTCTGTTTACTACCGTAATTGAAATAATAAATCATAATCACTCAATAATGTCGTCACTATCACTTCTTGCACATCAAAATCCCGTGAGATCATAAGGAAATGTAAATTATGTTAATATTATCTGTTGTATTCACAACAATTACAATCCATCGTCTGAACTAAAACTGAAAATCATGTCTATGTAAAGTATAATTGTAGCAGTGTTTTGTATCTTTGCTACATGTAGTTATGAAGAATTGGAAGGGTCCTCCTGCCCCAGGCTGCGCGTTTCCCCACAGGCAGGGTGCTCTGCAACCTTCCTTTCCCTTCTGTGGTTTCGGAGACTATAGCAGATACAGGACAGGCCCCTTTAAAGCCCTCCGGTTTATCTGGTTGCTTAGGACAACCCCTGTAAACATCAGTGGAACAACATGTGGTCTTCAAAGAGCTGGGACCTTGAGGAAAAACTAAGTGGTTTTGGAAGGGGCGGATCCTGTTTATCCCTACCTGTATGAGGAGACATACGCTTCTGCAGAGACTTATTTTGCACATTTCTTTTGGAATGCTTCATGCTTTTGTGACCTGTTTTAATTTGTGATATGGCATAAAAATAAGCATGTTTTCTGGCAGCAGCCTTTTTTCTTGTTTTCTATATTGCTTTCTGTTGCGATATAAATATTTACTGATTAAATATTTATATATAATGAAAGACGAATACGAGGAAGAAGACTTTGACTATACAAAAGTGACAACTGCTTATAATTTTATTTTGATACTGCCTTTTTATTGTGCCTTTTGAGGCAATAGCTTTATAAAGGTGAAAAGCCTATTAGAAAGCTAATTAAAAATACCGGGGAAATTCAAATAAGAGTGAAAATGTTACCCTTCACAATATGAGTTGGCAATTAGACATGATAAATAGAGGGGTTAAATACTAGCTAGCTGCTAAATATTTCAAAGCTTGTTCTTACTGGTAAGAAACAGCAGATTCTTTCTTATACGCAATTCTGAGGAATTAAAAAACCAACAATCTGGCAGTTCTGTGTCCCTGATATTTCAGAACTCTTTTTTTTTTTTTTTCAGATAATGTTTTAGAAATGAGATGAAAAGTTTATCTAGTTTGTCTCCTTTCCTGGCAGTGTTTCATTACAATGAGTTGCTTCAGAAAATTATTACTATTACTGCTATATATGTTATTATGCTACTACTTTTCCAGATTTAAAGTGTGATATTCTTTCTATATATCCCTCCCTTTCATTGCTGTCTATAAAATAGTTGCTATCTGTGGGAGATGTATAGGCAGGTGAACTTGGTCATACATGAACAAGTTAACTTTGACCTCATTTTATGTTTGTAATATTTAAGATTAAAATCTCCATTTAGTTCTTGTTATCATTGTAGCTCTATGACTTGTACTCGATAAAAAAATATACCTCTTTAGCTATGAAACGCTCATGGCACAATGTTATAGCATTTCATATATAAAACCTGTGGTTTTGTGATTAAATGATGAAAAAATTCTGAAGGAGTAATGTTATTGGACTAACTGAATCTCACAAATGAATATGAAGTTATTTGGAACTACTGTTTGAATCCTGTGAATGTCACTATGCCATTCATTTTTCTGAGACAGAAAAAGGAATTTAAAGCAATTCTTGTTCATGTAATCCAAATTCATATAATCTTAAATCTTATGCAGTCTTTCAAATGAGAGCTGTAACCAGAATATATAGCTGAGTCAAATCAGGAAAAAATGCAGAACAATTAAATTGAATGCGAATTTAAATCCCGTGTACTGTGGATGGAACTTTGAATGGTAAAATCTTGTCAGGTCTTCATGGACCTGCTGATTTCAGTGCATGTTTTATAAAATGTGAAGTTGTACTGAGTCATTTCTCTTCTACCAACTTTGTTGCGATACACTTTTAGTCCAACATAGGGGTGGGATGGGACTTGGAGAGTAGCTAACCCATAATCTGTCACTGTTGGCTCTGGATCATCAGCTGAAAAACTCATTTATTTTTAAACAGAAGCACGATGCTTTGAAGAAATGAGGGTTATTATCAGGCTATCATTTCTACATTTACATCCTACTCATTACCTTAAAGAGGAATAAAACAACTGTCAAGACATGAGCTATTTTTTGTATTGGGAAGCCATATAAACTCAGTGAGATATTCCATAGTGTGCTATTCCACAAGTCCTCACTCCACACATTTCAGTTTATTTTATAATCTCTGTTAATAGTTCCAGTTGGTGAATGCTACACGATAAAGATAAGCTTTTGGTCTCTAAAAATAACATGACAAGAGTGAACAGACATTATTCAGCCTGTAAAAAACATTACCTATGTTGGGGTATTCTTAGTTCTCCTGCAAGTTAACCCCTATATTGTTTATCTTTTCTAGAACCAGAAATTCCTGTTGTAAATAGCAAGCAAGATTTGATTTAAAGGGTTAGGTAAACAAAACTCTAGTGCAGAACAGGGAAGTTCCTTCTACAGTCTGAATTAAATCTCACATACCTATCCAAACAAATATTGATTAAGCTCATATGAGATAGGCAGTAAAAAAGTTCCTTGTGAAAGATAACACAAAATTAACATTCCTGCAAACTGTACAGCAGAATTTCAAAGAACAGATGTTCAAATTCCTCCAAATCTTGTTGCTTGAGGGCACTAATAAGCCCTAATGGCCCTGACCAGCCTCACCTGGGGCCTCCCCCACACCCATGGGCTCAGGAGCTCTATTTAAGTTCAGCCCTGAGCCATCACTTTTTGTTAGAGCTATGCTGGAGGGCTGCTGATCTGCACAGCTGCAGCCTGGCCCTGCCCTTGTTGGTCCTCACCCCCAGCCCATGGGATGGCTTCCTAGCTTTATATCAGCCCTGTCTCATCACTATGGATCTGCCTGACAATTGCTGGACCTTATCCTTGTCTATAGACTGACTTCCTGGCTTGACCTTGGAGTTGTCTCATCGCTGTGGTACTGCCTTATGATTTGCTGCCTCCTGACATGTTGCATCTCTGTAATACAAATCTGAGCTCTTAAAGGTTCGTTTAATTTGCAGAAGGCTCAGACTGCTGCGCATAGCCCAGATTCAGTGAGTACTTCCATTCAGTGCATTCCTATGTTCTGTACTTCTTGCATGCAGAGTTGCCCCATCTAAATAGACGCTGATCCTGCGTTACTTATTGCTGTATGGCACAAACTCAGATTGGTAGGATTTACTACATGTTGCAAAAGAGGCTACTGTGATTCTAGACTTAGGTGTTCCAATAAATGCAAATGGCTAGTCCTTGTCCCCAACTCCAATAACTTCCACTTTCTCTCTGCAGAAAAACCTTGCCTCTTATATCCTCTGCTGTGACGTCCCAGTTTGAGTGGGTGCGAAGTGATGTGTGCTGACTTCATGCTGCCCACCTTGCCAGGCTAACAGGCACTTCAGGAAACTGAATTGCAGTGGAGAAGCATCTGACTCTATGTATAAACAAGTCAGTCCTGATGGATGAGAGTTCAGTACATGCAGTCAGATAGTTTTGCATTTTGCAGCGCTGGTATTAGGAAGACTTTTCCACTGTTAATGAAATGTCTCTATCTCCCTGCCCTGGAGAAGGCAGTATTGATTCTATTGTCATTTCACTATGTTGGTTTCTCTTAAACACCTACCTAGTAATGAAATGACTATAGAAATATTTTATCAGTGTACCACATGGCACAGATACATCTAACATGCCTTTGTAAAGAAGGCTATATATTATTTCAATTTCATAGGTGGAAAAAAAAAAGTATGCTAGAAAAAAAATCTAAAAGGATTCTATAGTCCTGTCATTGTCATTAAACACTGTCATCCTGCCATTAAAAAGTGTTTGTCACCATTGCAAAATGAATTTACAGTTGTATAAAAGAAAAATGCTTTCCCCAACAACCCCAAAACTGTTATCCATGCAGCTAGAAACTGCTTTGAGGTACAGTGGTAGGTCCAAAAAAAGGTCTCATATCACATATGATATTTTTGAGAAATTTGTGTGTAGAAACAGTGAGAAACTAACTTATTTCAATGTTTTAATGGTGCATTAATGAAATCCAAACTCCAGATTAATAGTCCGCATACAGTTTTATTCTATTTAAGTAAAGATTGACTCTTCAATAGTCCCTTTCATATGAAAAATATTGTATTTCTGTGGTATGAAGTTCTCTGTAGTTTAGCTAATGTAAGGACTTGTATCTAGAAATAAGATTTTTTGGAAACAGATTTGCTAGTTTACTGTAGGAATGCTCTGCAGAACACAAATTCTCAAGATATTGTATGAAAAAAAATTATTTTAAACTGTCTATTAAGAAACATTGCAAGGCTACAAATTTGTACATCTTAAGTATGTTAAATTTTGTAAGACACTCTATGACATCTAATCTATTGAGTACATGGGAGGACTAGTGCACTTCGTTCTGCCTGGGACTCCAGAGGTCATGTTCCAAGAAGTGTACAAAGTGTGAAGTAAATCAGATGAATGCTGAAAATAGATTTTCTCAACCTTGTAGATGTTTCAGATCATTATCTCCTGTGTGGCTTTTGACAATGTACTTATCTGATAGGCACAAATTCATTGCTGACATGACATTGAACCAATGGCATTGGAATAAATTTGGATCTGGATCCATTGCCTTAATGGAGATGCATAATATTTACCTCATGAGAGCAATTGTTCTACAGTCGAGTGAGTAAAAGTTTTGCTTATAACAAAGGTATATGAGCCTGTTCAAGCAAATTCTAATATTCTATGCAAAGTGCTTTAATTCTTTTCCTCCCAGCCCAAATTTAAATTTACAAAGCTTCAAGAGACCCTAATAATGAGAAGTGGAAACTTTTCTGTCAATTGAATCAACATCTTCAAAAGATTTAGAACTTCTTTAGGTGGTAAAGCTTAGATACAATATAACACATGGTAGTTGTCACATTGCAATATATCAAACTAATGAACCAATCGCTTCAGAGTTCTTTCAATAAAACTGCATGAAACAATTTTCAGTTACACCTGGTAAGGTGTGGATTGAAGGGACACTGAGAACTTTTATCCTGTGGAAGGACACATTAATTATTTGAGAAACGGCACATCTTTGCTGGGGCAGAAATCTCTCCCGTTCCCGCTTTTCTCAATGATTCCTCACTATATTGCTTAAATAATGGTTTAATTCCTATGTCCAATTGCAAAGGAGGAACGGCTCACGCTCCTCTACTTGGGCCTGCAGGCCAGCAATAGCACAGGTAGCCTTTAGTACCACTGTATGCTCTTACCCCAATTTGTGAATATTTATGAGAACTGCTTTTATTTCCTGGAGAACCACATTAACTTAGTTGACCAGCAGATATAAATTTCCACTTTTCTTCAACTTATGCCTCATTCGTTTATACAGTGGAAATAATTTATTATTTCTTTTACTGGCTTGATGGCTACTCAACAAAAAGAAACTCCTTTCCAAACTGCTGAAGTTCTGGGACTCGCTTTTTTCTTAAACAGGGACAGACAGCAGATGGGAACTTGAAGAGATTATTTGAAAAGGAACCTCCGAGCTTTGATTACTAAACAGATAAAGACACTCTGAAATGATATTTTCTGTGGTTAAAAATAGAAGTGCTCATGCCTTAAAGCTGTTCAAAAACATGCCTGAACCAAAGGGGCCCCATTAAGCTTGAGTGTAATTGACTGTAGTCTATGGATACCCTTGGTCTTATGGTATCTGCTTACATCAGTCCCAAATTTCACCCAGAGCATGTTTGGAGTGATGAGGACTATAAAAAGTTATTATATATGAAACGCTATGTTGTGTCAATATCACACTGCTACAGCTTGTAAATTCACATTGATCTGTATAATAAAAGCTGTTTACAGCAGCAATGAACTTAATCAAGCACATGTTTGCTTATATATATATAAAAATAACAAGCCATCTTGCTGGGCATTTGATTTCCAGGAGATAATCCCAGACAGCGCTCTGAAGATTAGAGAGATAGGAGATAAGAAGCTGTGACAGGCTGGCAGTATCTGCCTGAAACACCATCCCCTGTTAGCAGGTGTTGGTGCTGCTGGGAAGCTGTTGCGAGGATTTTGCTAACGCAGTGAGCAGATGGCTTATTATAAAAGAAATTGGTGTTGCTCTTTGAAGCAAAAAAAGTATGGTTGGGCTGAGAAGTCTTGTAGTGAGAATCCTGAGGGAATATAAAGTAGAGGGAGGGAACTTGAGCTGAACCTTGTTTCTTCATTGGTAACGTTTTCTAGTCAGTCACTAGGAAATGGGTGATTTTTGACTGCACAGACTATGTTTGGACATAGTTTTATAGCAAGTGGGAAAATACACCTGTTCAGAAAAAGCTTAATTAACTACTTCGTAAATATATTCCAAGATGAGTGTTGTGCAAACAGAAGAAAACACACTTGGAATAGCTAAGTTTCATATTATACAGCTACTTGCTGGTCCTGTTTCAAAGCTTTTGAACTTCACGATTGTTACTTTTAATGTTTTGGAACTCTGTCTTTTTGGCATTCCCCAAAGGTAACATTTTCATGAAGGTACAACCTGTTTCAATAGCAGAGACAAAATGCAACTTCAAGTTGTCTGAACCATATCGGATTGTGCATCCTACTGCTACTCTGGAAGCTGATGATGGAGTGGACAGGAGAAATAGATTTGCATTTCAAAGCCTGTTTTGTGACTTTGTTCAAAGACCAATATTCTTTAGAGAATTTAATTCTCCTCTTTGTAATTTGAAGAAATTACATTTACTGACTTTGGGATGGATTATACATATGCAGCATTACAGTGCTCATAATTATTCAGGGAGCATGTTACTAATAACAGGAAAAGTGAAATAAGAACTGTGCTTAAATAAATAATCAACCTTTCTCTCAAAGATAGGATCGATCTGATTGCCACCATTGTTCTTCTACTATAACAATGAAAAGTCACAAAGGTACTCAGGATCCCTGGATGGAAAAACAGGAAAAAAACTAAAAAAAAAAAATCATAGAAATATGTAGATTTCTGAGAAAGCACATTCTTCCTTCTAGTTTTCTGTTTTGTCTATGTTTATTTATTTGTGAAATTTGTAAGATGATCTTCATGCCATAAAAACGTATTTTTATTGCTAGTTCTATTTACAATAATTATCTAGGCACATCTGTTGTCTCAAGTGCATCAATGTTCAATATTTAAACTAGCTCAATATTAAAAATAAAACCCTATTTAATGCTCCTAATCAAGCATCTGTGTATTTAATACCCTGTTTGGGTTTCTTACTAAATTTTGTTAGCTCTAATGTTTCAACATAGAGGTAGGAAGTACCATCTACTTCCAGAGTGATACAGAATGCACATCACAATAAAAAAAAAGTAAATCTGATCTGCTTCTGGGAAACAACTACTAAAAGCACATTCTGGATGAGATTAATGCCTCTTGCCTCCCAGCAATGGAGATGAGAAAAAGCATTTGTGCTGTCAGGCTCTGGTCTGTGCTGGTTGTGATTTCCCAGCTGAGACCAGCGTCCGTTTGTACCAGTGCTCCTCTGGAAAGGGGAAGCATTAGCTGCACCTTGGAACCTCCCAGGAGCAGAGCAAGGGCACAGTTGTATTGCAAAGGTCTGGGTTTGCCTGTGAAGTATAAAGCCACAGCTGGCAATAGTCTCTCACAAACTCTCATTTGTGATGTGCTGCTCTTCCCACTATCTAACATAATTCACTCAGCAGAGAGGTGCTTCTCAGACTTTGGGGTGTAGAGACCTGATTTAGGGTACAGAACGTGGACATACAGCTAAAACAAAGCAGGCAGGACCTGCTGTAGGCCTGAAGCAAGCTTTGACCTGGAGATAACATGCAATGCATGTAAACCCTGTAAATGGCTTCATCTGCAGTCAGTGGCAGCATTCCAAATGACTAACGGAAAGAAAATCAAACCTTTCCCTATGAGCATCCTGTAACACAGCTGTGAGAAAAATAAAAAACGCTTACATGGGGACAAGCTTAGATCCCATTGCTTCTGCTCTAGCATGGGTTTTCTTTCATTAAAATAAAGGTCTGTTCCTACAAACACTTACCTACACAAACAAGCATGTGAATTTCCATGAGATTAAATGTTTGTGGGCAGAAATTATACATCTGCTTCTTTTTTTTTTGACAAGCTTAACAAAGGTTTGAGCCGCAAATAAATGATAATTTCTGTGTATCAGTAAAAAACACAATGTAAACTGTAATCAAACCCAATGAAAAATACCATGTTTGTAAAAAGTAAGAAATTCTTCAACTTTACAGGCTATAAATCCATACCACACATGAGAAAACAGTCTGACATCTCTCTAGGATTCCCTAAAGGATTTTTCATGTGGCTTTCTGTCCTTAACAATCATTCTAGTATTTGCAAGAAGCCCACAATCTGTTCCTTTTAAAATATCAGCTTACTTTGCAAAATGTTAAAGTAGAACCAAAACCATAATGCTGATCAAGTTGTAATTAAGTTTTCAACCAACTTGCTTCACATCATTTAACACTGACAACTTTCTCCATTCTAGTTCTTTCTGACCAAGAAAAAGAAAACTTTAACCTAAGCCTATTGAATATATTTATGTCTAACTGCCTTAGAGAGGTAGTTGCAGAAATTCACATGGAAGGCCTATTTTAGCCAAGAGACTGTGTAGAAAATATTAGCCTGAAATTGATTTTAAAGGTATGTTGCAGTGAGGAATGTCTGACGTGAGAACCTAATAGTATGAATAAAGTAGGTTAATTAATTGATAAAGCAGAAGAAAACCCAAACATTAGCAACCAGAACAAGTCAATAAAAGATTTCGGCTAGTTTCACGTAAAACATAAATCAGCCTAAATCCAAAGCCATGGTGATATCCACTGCTTGTGAATCTGGCTCCTAACCTTGATAAACAAAGAGCATACTACATAGTCTATTGACATAGTGGATCAAATTTCTGTTGCGCTTTTATTTATTCTTTTCAAAAAAGATTTTTTTTAAAAATTCTTTTGATAACATTCTTTAAAATCTTTATTTGACAAATGTTTCTCCATTTTTTTTTAATCTTTAATGCATTTATCTGATTAGGTCACGTGCCTTATGCTAAGGCGCAAAGTATTTCAGGGCAAGGCTGAAATGCCCTTCAGAGGCAAACGGCAGTTCCGCGCGCGGGACTGAAAACATTGGGTTTAAGACCAAATGGGAAAGGGGGGAGGGGAATAATAATGGTTTGGAAAGGGGTATAAATCAGCACAGACCCACGGGTTGCAGCAGGTGACGACAGGACCCGCGGGAGCGGCGGTCTCTCCCCAAACAGCCGCTGGCGGCTCCCGGGGCCACGCTCCGGCGGTGCCGCAGGCCCTTCCACCTGCCCCGGCGCATCCCGCCGCCACAGAGTCCTACGGACGCCGGGACAGGCTTCCCGCGCCTCACGGCGACGCTCGCTCGGTGCTCCTAGGCCGGGGAGGAGCGCCCTCCCGGCCCGCGGCAGTCCTCCGTCAGGCGGAGCCCAGCCCGGGCGTCCCCGCGGCTCTGAGGGGCCGAAGGGAGGCGGCCGCTCCCGGCCCTGAGGGGAGCGCTCCCCGCGCTCGGCGGCGGCCGTTGGCGGTTGCTAGGGCCTCGGCTCGCGTCCCCGGGCAGGGAGGCAGCGCGGGCCGCTCCCACCCCCAGCGGAGAGCGGGGGGGGGAGACCGGCGGCCCGGAGGAGGCTGTCCCCCGCCGCCGGCGCCGCCTGCCCCGCTCTGCGGTCACCGCCCGCCTTCCCCCAGGCGCTCTCCTCGCACGTACCTGTGTGGGAGGGCCCGTCCTCCCCGCCCCGCCTGGCCGGCCGCCGGCGATGCCCCCTCGCGGGGAATGGTTTCTTCCCGACTCCCCGCCGTAACCTCCCGCTCCTCCTCCCGCTAGTCCCTGGCTCGGCAGGCGCCGGTTCGGATGCTGCCGACCGGGAGAGCCCCGCTGCGCCGCCCGTGAGGCGCCGCCTGGCCCGGCCTGCCCCCGCGGCACCCCCACCCCTCCCGGGAGGACCGGAGCGCTCGGGGGCCTCTCGCTCCCCCGCCCTGACAGGTAACGGTGAGAGAGCAGCTCGTCCTCTCCGGCGACGCTCCTCCTCACCCGCTGCCCCGCGGGGGACAGGCTGCCGTCCGCGGGGAGAGGCGGCGGAGCGGCTGCCCGTGGTGATTCAGCATCGCCGCCCGGGAAGGAGGGGCGGCGGGGAAGGGCAGCCCGGCCTGGGGGCTGCGGGTGCTGGGGAGCGGGTAGGGCCGCTGGGTCACCCGCGGGGCGCGGGTCCCGCCTGGGGACCTCGGGGTTTGTCGCCGGTTCGGGGCGATGCTCCGGGGCGGGAGCGCGGGGGAAGGGCTAGGAGCCCCCGCTGCTTTTCTCGGGTGCTGGGCCCGAGGGCGTGCGGGCTGCGGAGAAGCGCTGTCCGCGGGGGCAGCCCCCGGTCCCGCGGCCTTCGGCTGGGGCGGCGGCGGGGCCCCGGGCCCGGGGCTGCGGTGCGGGACGCGGCGGTGCCGGCGGGCAGCGGCCCCGCGGGAAGTTTCCTGAAGGCAGCGGGCAGCCCCCGTGTTGCGAGGGGAGGGTAGCGGCGTGCGTGTCGCAGTGTGAGGAATAGCGAGCGAGGGGGCGTTTCAGGATTAAAGGCACTAATCTTCTGTCCCCCGCAAATTTTGGATGCGGAGTCCGTCGTCTGTGCAGGTCGTGTCGCACGCACGGCCAGGTCTCTTCGGAGCCAGTTAAGGTTAAAATGGGCTTGTCTGTTGGCAGCGGTACCCAGTGGAAGCTAAAATGTAGAACGAGTTAAATCTCTGGAGATGCAAGTCAAATATCTTCCTGTACTTGCTGCGCTTACTTGAAAGCCCTGTGGGATCTTTTTTGCGTTTTTTGCTATTGAAACTACACATAATTGTAAGCAAAAGGGAAAAGCAATTGATGCTGGAATTTGAACATGCTGCTGAACTCTGTGAAACTGACTTAAGGTTTCAATATTGATCGCTTTTGTGCCTTTCTTATGTATTTGTGGTTTGAGTACCGAAATTAGATACTATCCCTTTCAAAAGAAAAAAAACCAAACCACCCTAAACCAACCAAGCAAATCCCCCCTGGTTCAGGATACTTTTCTGCCTAAATCCTTCATTAATTTTATGTATTGGTGTGCTAAATAATAATTAAATAATACTCAGAGAAGTCCTGCTGGTTGTTTTCACAGCTGAAAGGCTAGAAGCACTTTTCTGTGTGGGAATCAGTTGTCCCCCAAATTCAATAGAGTATCTCAAGATATACAGTGACTTGGCATCAGTGGAAGATTTTGCCCGTTTTAAATACTAGAATGTAGTTTTTAATAGAAAGAGGATATATGTCAATGCTACTTGGAACAAAAAATGACAGAAGCAGTTATTATGCCAGGGGTTTTCCTACATGGTAAGTATCATGTCTACACTGACATATGGAAGTATTATTTTTGAAGCCAGATTCTCTGAAGATGAATGTTACAAAGTTTCAGAAAAATACATGAACTATTTTATACAAAGTATGTAATTCTTTCATAAGGAAAGAATGTGTTTTTACCTGTAGGTATCGGCAGTATTATGCGAGAACATGTAGAACAATGGTTGTCAATAATTTTTTATTTTTATTTATAAAACCACACCCATTCCATATTTCTGATGGTTTGGATACATTCCACATATTTCTGAAGGGATTTGTTTGCGAGTGTTAGCAGAGGCCAGGAGATCAAGCCTGTCAGCAGTTATTAGGTAATTATTCCAGTAATCTAGCAATCATTTTAGTAATCTGAGGCTCTGGTTTGCAAATAAATAAATAAGGGTTTGTTTCCATGCTCTTCCAAAGCTGACAGTGTTAAATAGGTGGTGTAGATTAAGTTGTGGACAAATCTGAAGAACTAGGAGATGAACTGGTCAACAAGCAGTTAGACACTAAACCATCTTACGATCTTTTGTATAGTTATATTTTTTTCTGAGGTCTTTATGACATGGTATGTTGGTAGTGAAAGCCATAATGTATATATTTGAAGGTGAAATGTGGCAGACTAATGCTGACTGTCGAATGTGCTTGCTCTGAGTCGTCAGCCTCAAGAAAGACTGAAATATGATTTCTTGATTTGAGTCTCCATCTGTGGATATTTGTTATAAGTTTTAAAAATCTCTGTAGGATACATATGGCAAATGAGTCATTTCTTGAACTTCCACATTTTCTGATGTTCTGGGTTGTTTTTTTTTTTTCTTTCTCCCTATGTTTTCATGTTGTATTAAGGAGTATTTTTGCATTTAAAGGATACTTGCAGATGTCTCATACAAATTGAGAACACATTATTAATTTAAGGATGGAAATCCTTAGAAAACCAAGAAAATTGAAATGAAATCTTAACATCTGAAATAGAGAAATTGTTAACATTTCCCAAGCCACCTTGCATTTGCTTTTATAAAGCTTCGGTCTTGTCTTAAAAAATGAGCATACCAAGATGTTGCAAGATAATTTTTTTTATATGTGTCACTAGTATTTCTTGGTTTTGTGCTATAATTTTACCGGTGTAAAGACAGCTTATTGAAATCAACAGTGCTTATTTCTCATATTTGCAGGTTTCTGCAAACCTTCATAAAATTTTGAGTGTTATTACTGCCTTGAAGTGTTGTGACTTTTGGGCCAATCCTAAATCATAAAGACCCTTAATTGTATTGCTAGGCTTTGTATCAGTCCCTGGAGAAAAAGGCAAGTGCTTCTCAGTCTTCTACCTTTTTGATGAGATATTTCCATCATCCAGAGTTGACATAGTGACTATAATGATCTGAGGGGGGAGGGAATACTCGTATTTTCCTAAAAGAAGGCTAGAGTCTGTATGAAGATAGTGGGAGTTCACTTCATTTGGAAAGACGCCTACAAACTGTTTAAGTTAAGAAAATTCACTGCAAGTACCACAGCACATGTTTTGGGGGATATTAGCTGGATTTTGGTTTTCCCTTGTGAACTTTGGAATATTAGCCTCAGATTCACTTTTATTTTTTACACACCTAGGAAGTTAATTGGGGCCATTTGACTTCTGGCAGTAGGATTCAAATGGCCCTTATTAAGCAAGAGGAAGCTCTTTAGAGCTCCATTAACGCTTACCTAAGCCCTTGCCAGAATGGTACTTTGCAACTACTCCTTTTGCAGACATTAGAAGCTTCCTTTAAAGTTTACTGGAACCAATGAGACCTTTTAAAATACATTAGTATTTTAAATATTAATGTGAAATTTAGAATGGAATTCGTTGATGTTTACTACACTGATGGGTAAGAGAATCATCTGTAATTGAGAATGGATACGGGAGAAAAAACATTGTGATATACTGTAGTCAACCTTTGAATCTGTTGGGTGCTAGAGCAAATCTTCCTGTTCCACAGTAGCACCCCTCTTGGAGCCAGAAGGTTTTTTGAGACCAGGAAGTTCCATAGTGCCTTAGTCTACTGGATACTCTTCTTCGCAGTGGTGGATAAAGGAACATGGAGGTTCTGTAGGAGTTAAAGCCTCGGCTTTTTGCTTGTTCCCAGTATTCTTCCTTGCCTTCTCTCCTAAATGTTCGTACAGCTGTACAAAATAGTTTTAGAATACTACCACATTAATTTATATTCATTTATCAACATTTTTGCTCTTGCCTTGAATTCCATACACCAGGAAACAAGTTTTAACATAACAGAATAAATTTTTGGTTTTGTGTTTTAAAGGACTAAAGAAAGCAAGCACAATTGTTCTTGCCGATCAGTATCTTGCTATCAGTATCTTGCCTTCAGTTTTAATCTGAATACAGGATCTCCAAAATGAAGTCCAATGTATATAGTTGTAATATTTATTTTCCCAGTGTTAAAAATGTAAGTGCAAATAGTTTAGAATATTAAAAATATAGGTGTTCATTTAAAAAATACCTTTGCTTCAAAGGCGATATTTAATAATATAATCACATTTTTTGGATAAGCATTCATCTCTGGGCTCACAGAGACAGTGCTGCTTTATGGAGATCCCAAATTAATAATAATAATGAAAGAAATACAAAAGAAAACAACATTCTGATTTAGGACTTACTTTTCACTTTCCTTTCTGTGGAGTAAATGGTCTGCCAGGTCCCATTTACGCTTGTACTTGGTTTTGGAAGGATTCCAGATTGAAGTCTAATAGGTACCACTGCTCAAATGCACCTTAGATGGCCACATTACTGTTAATTGATAGATAAACTGACTGCCTAAAAGGATGGAAGTGCTTTATGCTGCAGTTCAGAAGCCCCCTCTGGCCAGCAGTAGGAACAGAGCACTAACAGTCACCCTTAAGAAAGGAAGACTGGATCCACTTCTCATATATAACAAATGCTACAGAAAGAATTGAGCGGGGCGTGGGCTTCACAGTTAGACACAGCGACGTGTTGACAAGTTTATTTTCATCCTTGCTTAGTAGCATAATGCTAAATATATTCTTCTTTGGTTACATTAAAGTATGTTTCCTTCCAACTTTGTCCTTGGGTTGACATGTGTTTGTTTTATTTTTAGCTCTTGAAAAGCAGCACAGTAATATCCCTATAGGGTGCAGTGGAAGCATTGGAGTATAGCATGAGAAGATGAAATCAGATGCTTAATGCTGAATTCATGCAGGTGAAGAGGCAAAGATCTAGATACTGTTTATGAACACAAAAAAGAGTGGACTGACAGGGCAGAAGATTGTGAAATTTTACGGGGAAATTGCTCTTATTTACTTGCTCACGAATGGACTTTTGAAAAAAGCAGAATAGAGCTATGTGATGGAAGTCTGCATTTTCTTTGGTTTTGTGGGTGGTTGTCATGTGTTTCGTGTTCACTGAACATGAAATGTCTGTGAATTTGTTACATTGTTTTATTCTTCCAATCTTATCTTGGGGGGGGTGGTGGAAGAAATGTGCTAAAACACTTTATATGAATTATTGGTGGAGGAGATCTGAAAGATGTGCAATTTATTCACTGAGGAAAAAAAACACCCCATTTTATTTCATGTGGCTTGTTAGAGGGATATAATATTATCCTAACTTTTTATCTTTATGTCAACCTGAAGTCTTTGAAAGACTCTAAATTACTAGTGAGCATTAACAATTAGGCATTAATTTGAATAAAAGATTTTTTGCTTAGAAATGAACAAGAGTGATGTGAGAATATGTCTTTGGTACATTTTGTACCATTTTAAAAATGGAAGCATTTTCTGAAAAGAATGTTTCTGAGGATGGAGAGGGTATACTCAGCAAGTAAAATAAATTGTTACTGCATGACAAGACAGGAATCAGTGCTGTTTTGGGCTGTTACAAGGTCTTCAGTAGGGTTGAGAATCTTGTAGGATATTGTCCTATAGCAGCATCCACAAGTGAAGAAACAGAAGAAAAGTAAGGGAACAATACAGAGTTAGATTTGAAATTTTGGACACCAGTTGAGAAATGATGCAGCTAATGACCCCAAGTGGTTGCTTAAAAAAGCCTATATATTGCTTTCCTCTGTTGCCTCTAGGCATGAGGAAAAAATGAAAGGGCATTGTGGCCTTTCTGCCTAAAGCAATACAAACACATATAGGAAGCAAATTTTTGATATTTTCTGAGAAAATGAAATAAAATTTATGAGAAATTAAAATATATTAAAAAAAAAAAGATACATTCTTGTGGGTAGATGTTTGGGAATGTCTGATGCAGGTAGTCAGCACGCCATTTAGTTTCACTGTGAGGGAAGAAATACCTCTCAGTCAGTCCTGGGACATGCATGCGTAATGCTGTTCCAGCTGCTTGATTAATGGTCTAGTTGACCATTGTCTGCAACAGCTGGTTGTAAGAAAATTAGAACCAAGATAGGATGAGGAGCCATGGGGAAATGTTACCTGTGGGAAGAGACTTCAGGAAAGATGTCCAGATTTCACTACCAATTCTGTGCTTCCATAGGAGATTGTGGCTCCATTGCTTTCACTGAGTTTCTTCTCATCATTTCCCACTGTTTCAAAGTCCTTGAATTCATCTCTACTTCAATTTTGGAAGATGTACTTGTCCAATCATGGCCAAGGTAGAGGCCTTAATCCTTGATGGGTTGGATTTTTTTTTTTTTTTGTTTCTTTGGTTGTTTTTTGTTTATTTTAAGTAGAGTGAGATTTTCATGCTGAGCAATTTAGATAGGAATAATCTCACCAGTGTTTATACATCTACAATCCAGATACCTGCAGCTGCCTACACTGACTATGCATAGGCTGTGAAGGCAGCCCAGAGAAACTAGCTTAAAATCTACATTGTAGGGGTCTACATTTATACAGATGAATCCACTATTGTGTCTTTATATTTGAGGAATAAATGTGATTGCAATGTCATCTGTGGGATTTCTAACAGTGTTTTTCCATGCTGATTTGTGTGAAAGGGAGAACCATACTTATAAACTGGGGAAAATGGCAACAAACTGTGGTAGAGCTATTGAATTTTCAGAGCCTTATCACAGAAATAAGGCCCTGAAAATTCAATAGCTCTCAATTGCACTTACAGTGCAAATACACACATTTGTTTGATTTCCAATTTCACTCAAATGGGCAAGCAAGAGAGACTTTCTCTGTGGTTCAAAGAGAACATCTACTCTTACAATTTGTAAACTAAGCAGGGAGAAAGTAAGAGGAAATATCTTCTATGTATATTGTAGCCTTTGCACATTTTCTTCCCAGCTTCATTCTATCTGTATATGATTCCTGAAGGATGGCAGTACAACTAGTAGGACTACAACCACTTTATGTGAATATATCCTTCTCCATCTCACTAGAATCTGTCTCTCCATGGTACTACTTTGTAGTACAGGTGTGACAGTAGCAGTGCAGTTGGGCCTGACTGCTGTAAAACTGACACAAGAGAATGGAGTGCAGTTGATTTTTCCAGAGGTTTCTCCAGATGTTTTTTTTCCTGTGAGGAGAAATAACCCATTTGAACAAAAGAATTTTCCAAACCTTTTATTGTCAGATGGCATCCGTGATCCACAGCCTACCCTTATTAAAATGTACTCAGCTGTCAGATCAGACCAATCTTTTCTTAATGAAAAAGAAAAATAATATGACAAAGAAAAGTCAT
>KZ505655.1:963413-1008560 GCA_002844005.1 Limosa lapponica baueri
GCTACATGCTGCTGCTAAGTTGTTTTTTTTTTTTTTTTTTTTTTTTTTTTTTTTTTCAGTATTGCTCTCTATTGCAGACTATGATAATTGAAATGCATTACCTTTGGTTTGAATGCTTATGCGTTCTACCCACCACATGTATTTTGGAATGAGTTCTTTTTCCAGGATCCTTGCTCCTTTTCTCCATTTTTATGCTCTTTCTCATCCATCCTTGAGCTTGCAGTTTATCTTTCCTTGTAATAGAGGACTGGATTCAGGAGCATCTTCAGAATACAGTAAAAGTTGTTCCATTAGCTAGACAAAATATGCTTCTGGAGAACAGCATGAAGCTTTTTCTGTGGTGATATATCTAAATATCGCCTGCACTGTAATCCCTTGTTTTGGCCCTGTCATGAGCTATGAAATTGGAAGCACTGCCTCTATACAGCCAAACAGTTCTGAAAGTGATACCTGAATCTTATGATCTTTGTCAAGAAAGAGAGAAATTCAGAGGTAACACAGTTATTTTTAGGTAATCTTTACTGTGGTGAAGGCTTGATTTAAATGGACTGTTTTGACTTGGATGAGACATGGGTTGGTCTTGTTACCAAATGAGTCTGTGTCTTAATTATATGCCTGAATTGTGCCACCACCGGGGCTGTTCTGGAACTGAAATGCTATGATATAAAGTCCACAAAAGTCAATAGAAAGGTCTGTGTTTACTTCATTGGGCTCTGGAAAAGGTCCTGTAACATACGGCTTGATCTCATTAATATTATAGACTTGAGACAAATTTTGTACTTTGTGTACATTTCTTCCAAATGATGGAACTGGTAAATATAATACTCCCTGGCTACAAAACATTCTTCTGTAATGTGAATGGTGTGATATGTCTGAGAGACTCAGAAGCACAAAACAATAAACATTGTAACTTTCAGCCTAAGGTAATATGATGATTAAAAATAACTGTGTGGATCAGTTCTCAATCATGTTTTGTTTTGGGTGGTTGTGTGTGTTGCTATAACATAATAAGAAATTAATGTATTTGTTTCTTTTCAATATTTGAAAACCAGTTAACTTTGCAGCCAGAATGTATTTTACTGTGTAAGTTCATGCCTTTCTGCTGCGTTAAGAATGCACCTTTAAAAAAAGTAAGATTAAAGCAATGAAAAATCAAATTGAGTGCTGCTAAATGAATTGAATATCCCACAGCTCTAGCCTTTGCCTGAGGACTTTTATTTCAGTACACTTCTCAAGCATAGCTCTCAACCAAGACACAATTACTTTTTTTTGTTTTTAAAAAAAAACAACCAACCAACAAACAACAGCCCCCCCACACACACTCCAGAGCCAATTGCTTTTAAGTGTTGCTTTCTGGGAGCTGACCAAGATGGATGAGGACAGGGCTAACTGTGATATTGTTCCAAACTTGGAACTGTGCTGCTGCTGTGATTAAAGTCATGAAGGCAAATAGGCGTGCTTGGGGCAGTTATCTCCTCAGATTTTGGAGTTATTTTAAACTGCATTAAAAGCTATGAAGCCATTGTCAGTATGGTCTCTGTATCTCAGAGGTGACGTCTGATTAGTCAGTAAATAAACTGTTCAATATTGAAGGGTTACATCAGTAATGCTGTACTTCTCATTCAGAAGGTACATTATTCTGATCCTATGAGTTCAACCATATCCCAGAAAATTAATTTTTGGTAGGCTATTCTCATGCTTTGTTCTTTTAGGCAAAAATTAAAGGTAGTGTGTATAAAGACTGATGCCCTTAATTTTTCTTTCTTGTTTTGCATATTCAAAGTATTCAATTTAGGGTCAATATTTATGGCATGTTATTTTTGTAGACTTGCTGACTACCTGCTGTATTTCTCTACAGGTGAGCAGTATATACACAAAATAATCCTATAGTAGGTTACTGGAGTCTCATCTCATTACTGATGAGGGTAGAGTGAATCTATTTAGATCCCCTAAAATGGATAAAAATAGCATGACACAGAGGGTTTGGAACCAATCCAGCCTTTCAAAGGAATTTTTCTAAATCGGGTCATTTCCAGTTAGAGAAGCTTCTGAGGACTCGCATCCTTTTGAAACTGCTGATTTTCTCCTGTTTTCATTTGCAAAACTATTTTAAAATCAGTGGTACCCCATTGAGCCCCAAATACAAAGCTGTGGGGAGGAAAGCATGTTTTTGCTGAAATAGTTTGTAGCTGCTGGAGTTTCTGGCTGGTTTTATCAGCTGTTTATATAATATTACTAGCACAGAGTGTTGGTTGCAGTAGTCCTAGTGATACTGTAGGCCAACTGCGAGTATTTCTGACTCATTCTTTACAGAGTAGAAGTATATGGCACAGTCATTAAAATATTAAAGGTCTACCAACTCTCAGACAAGTATACAGGTGTTCCCAGTGGAGCTGAGCAAATTGGTTGGAAGTGTCAGTATAATGTGACTAGCAATTTGGTGATTGTATATGAGCATCTTTCCTGTACTTTCGTGGTCAAGAAGACTTTGAATAGATGTTTCCTGTAAGTGCACTTGCTAGCTTGATTTTTGTTTAATGTTTTCACATCAGGTGCTGAAATGGCAGGCTAAACTCTACCAATTTATAGTTCAGGCTGCTGTGGGAGCATCATCTGTGTTGCTAAACTAGAAAACACTGTTATGTGGCAGTATGTGAATTAGGATGATGTAATCCTCAATCAGAGCCATCGTGGGCCATGTGTGATGACTGCAGTCAACATTTAGAGATGCTGAAATAGATCCATGAAGTAAAATAGGAGGTGTAATGGGGCAGACTTCATGTGGGGCTGAGATGTGGTTCTTGCAACACACAGAGTCTGTAGAAATGATTGTAACCATATTTGTGTTCCTGTATCCCTGAACTTGAGGCTGTTTTCACACAAAGCCATTGCCACCAACTTGAAGCAAGGGAGAGAGAATCTGATGTGTAAGGGGGAACCTAATAAATATATCCTTTTTCTATTTTTTTATTTCCTTCCCAAGATCCTTAGTAAATCTCCCTCCAGGGGCTCTTTATAATAAAAGGAATAATTGCAAATACATTAGCTTCATTAAAGGATTAGTGCTTTTTCTGTTATACTAAGGCATCTATGCTGATATATATATAAAATATTAAATTGTCCTATCTTGTAGATCCCTAAGATCTCTAGCTCTTGCTATAGAAATAAATCTTTTGAGAAGTGAATGATAGAAAAAGAAAGGAATAGTTTAATTCCAGCAGTGATTAGTGTGTGGTGTACACAACTTAAAACACCCTATGATACGTGTTGGTGTATGTTGATGTGCTGTAATGAAGAGTGTGGATGGTGCACCGCAAAGTCAAAAGCAGAGCAGAGATGTTCCTACACGTGCCACAACGCAATTCCTTTCCTAACTCTCTCCTGTTTGCCCTTTTCCCTACCAAAACCACAGTTAATGTCAGACTTCACTATTGCTATTACACAGAATCATTATTGCACATTATCATCTCTGTTTCTCTCATTAGTGGCCATGATTGTCTCACCACAAAGAATGTTGGCCCTTAGCGTGTGACAGTCTGCCAGACAGCAGGGCTTCCTGCACTTGTGGTCCCCAAGACAAAGCAAACAAGGGTCCTTCAGCTGTTTGTTTTAAAGGAATTGCTTCATTTGGGGTGAGAGGGGTCCAGCCCTCCTGTGGGCGGTAGGTACCATGCCACTCAGCTGTCACTTCCAGAGCAGATGTGGCCTATGCACTTTGTGTAGCGTGTGTTTCAAGGCTGAAAATGCCTAGATCACTCCAATGCTATTTAAAATGAAGGTGGAATGATTGCTGGTGTTGCTGAGGTAGATAGTTACACTAAATAAGATGGGTTTCCATTCAGCAGTGTTCAGTAGAACTTACTGATCAGGGGCTAGGAATACTCTCTGTTCCAGAGTTAGTGAAATGCTGTCCTGCTGAAACATTTATGGTGTTATCAACACTTACCAAAGTGGTGAACAGGAGTACGAGACCGATACATTGTCTATGCTTTTTGCTGACAGAGTAGAACATTAAAGCTGATATTTTTTTAGCAGCGAGTGATGCAGATATGAATTTTCTGAAATTAAGATTTTACTGTGTAAAAACATGGTTGTCCTTTGGTTGGTTTGGGCTGTTTTGCCAATGTTTTTCCTTGCCATTATGAATGCTAAATCGTGTTTATTAAAGTTCCCTGCATTTTATTTATGTTACTGTTTTGTAAGTCGTACAAATTCTTTTCACTTGCCTTGTCAATTAATGTATTTCCTTTGTTTCACTGAACAAGAAAAAGGTACAGGCATTGTCCTTTTTATTGTAGTCTTCTAATTCTGTCTTGCTTTCTTTGATGTTCCTCTTTTTCAATATTGAGAATATAAATGTGAAACTAAACTACTCATTTTGCTAACAGTCTGAAATATCACATTAAAAAGGGCTTTTGAAGGGTGAGAACGAGCCAACAGATATTCACATTGTGTGCTCTGATATGAAAGACACTTTGGAGGTCATTTTTTAAAGAGAAAATCAATCTTCAGCTTTGAAAGCTTTGAAATTGATTTAAATTTGGCCAAGGATGTTAAGGTTCCTTTTGGAAAATGAATGAAAGAGAGAGAAGAAAGAAGCAATATTGCTTCAAGATGACACTGAAAAGAAAAAAAACCCTGCCAATTCTGTGTGTAATTCTGATCTCTAAATTGTGAGTATGAAGTGATTAATTCCTGTGAAACACTTATATTGTGATACTTCCACCATCTTAACAGCTTCTAATAAATTTCCCATTTTCCGAATCAGGGATATATACTTACTATTTCATCAACCTTTTGTGGTAACAAACAATATAAAAAACCAACCCAAAGCTCTGAAGTGCATAGTCCGGAAAAACCAGAAGGAAATCTTCCATGAACTGAGACTGCAAAGTTCCCGAGGCTCTGTGCCAACGCACGTGGCTGAGCCTTGGAGCTGGCATTGAAGGGTTGTCTTCTGATCAGACTCCAGCCATTTAAGATAACACACCTTTTATGTTCTCCAGCAAAAGATACAGGTTCACAACTGTGACGCAGGCTCTTTTTGTGCATTGTGTTTTGAAGGCAGACTTGAAAGGGTCAGGAGAGTTTATGCTTTCAGTATTACTGAATAGGCATTGTAAAATTCTGTTTATTATATAAATTCTGTGTTGCAGAAGGCTAAGAATGATTCTGGAGCCTTTACAGATCAGGGTCTCTAATGGGAAATGGTAGTTGTAAGGTTAAACTCACACTAGAGTAGCTGTAACTTGTGGATTCAGAGGTAGGGTGCTCTTACCATAGCTTGGTTTGCTTATTTTGGTAGTTTGGTAGTTCAGAGACATTTTGGAAGTTTTAGAAATGCTGAACATTTGGATAAACTACTTCAGAAAATTGTTTTACAGAACTGCATGATTCAAAAAAGTTTTAAGTTGTGTAAATCATGCTGTTTGTATTCTTGTGTAGCTTGTAGCTGTCCATTTAGCAAATCAAACACCTGAGAACTCTGTACATTCCCTTTACCTGAAAGAGCT
Source organism: Limosa lapponica baueri (assembly GCA_002844005.1). Classification (NCBI taxonomy): domain Eukaryota; kingdom Metazoa; phylum Chordata; class Aves; order Charadriiformes; family Scolopacidae; genus Limosa; species Limosa lapponica. Next base: position 968,927 of record KZ505655.1, read on the forward strand.
GCTGAATAAACATCTCATTTGACTTCCAAATATTTTGAACCAAGCCCTAATGTGTATGCATTTTTAAGCCAGCACAGATAGCCTTTTAAAAACAAGCTTATCACTTTGACACATTGCGCCTCAAAATGAGGATTGCTTTTTGCATCTAGAATTTTTCTGTAGGAGTGAGAACTTGCCACCAAATTGGGTTTTTTTAGCATGTTACAATAAAACTGCTTGGTTGAAGCAGGAACACTTCCACGTAGGTTTTGTCAAAACACATTAAAAAAAATCGTCAAAGGGTATGATGCTTTTAATTCTGCAGTTTTATTACTGCAAATTGTTATTACCTTGCTATTTCGGCGTGGTAGTAAAAAAGGCATTTTCATTTTTTATCGTTTCTGTTAATGTCTTAAGCTATAACACACAAATTCAAAATGAGATTAATTCCAGATCAACAGTAGATAATAGTTTTGTGTAACTGTAATAAAGAGCAGACTCCTCTCTACAGTGTATCCAGACTTTCACCCTCTAACATCTAAGGGAGCAAAAAACTTAATTATTTAGGTCAGACTGAAAAAAAACAGAACTCAGATGTTTGCTAGGTCAATGCTCTGGAGACTGTTTTGACTTCTTTCTTTTTCACATTTCTGTGAAATTTTTGTTATTTTAATTTTGCAGCTAACTGGGGAGTGGGGATTGCAGTGCTGTGATGTTGTCCTTCCATCCCTATGGTCATCTGCCAAGTTCTGTAACTAGATCTTCAGCGTGTCTCCATTTCAGAGTGAAAGCTCCTTATGTCAGGAGCTTTGTGGATTTTTTCCCAGCTACTGTGCCTTTCCAGACACTTTTGACAGCACTGAGTAAATTGCATTAATGGGCTCAGAGGAAAGCAGTCTGCTAGTTTTAAAATCTATTCTAAAATATTCCACTGTTAGTGAGTGATTACTTGTCTGCACACAAAGAATGCAGGAAATACAACAAAACCTAGTTTGTCAGTTTTATTTTTATTTCACCTAGGTAAACACTTAAGAAACGTTAGTTGTCTTTGAGAGTTCTTGTTGTATGTGCCATGCTTTAAGGTCTGAAGTCACATTTTCAGTTCATATATGTAAAGTAAAGCACATGCAGAGCCCATGGAGCTTTTCAAACTGGTTGCCAGTAATGTCACAATAGCTAGAAGGAAGGAGGAGTTTCACATTAAAACAGTGCATAGAGTGTTTTCTGTGGTTTGGAACATGGAGTATTTTGATAATAGATCTTAATGCTTAAATCTGTTAGGTTAAATCTATTTTAAATGTGCATATGCAATCTAGTCTCTTTTTATTAGGATACACAGCAGCGGTTTCATAGTTACTGGTATCATCCAAGTTAGCTTGAAGAATTTCATTGATTTGAGTGTTCTTTGGAATAGATTTTCAAGTTGCACAACTTTAAGTTTGATTTGACTCCCCCTTCTCTATTTTGATCCAATTAATTCAACCTTTTTCTAGGATGCTTACTCTTTGGGGGGGGGGAAGGGGTCTGATGGCACACAAGTCCTGTTTAGAGGTTAAAAATAACGTTTTCAGTATGTAAAGTAAAGGATCATGAAAGGCAGAGGTCACTTGTGAGCAGTATGGAGCAAGTAACTCAGGAAATAATAGAGGGATTTGTTTAAAAATACTTCTATATAATCTAGAAGATTACTTTTCAGGGAGTTTACTAACTTCTTATGATATACTTAATTTGCGTAGCAGCAAAGAATACTCTTGAGTTTTTCTTTTCTACAACATATTACAACTTGTAATTACAGATCATTCCATTAACTATGAAACCACTTCTTCCTGCTGTCCCCCGCTCTTCACCCAGGCACCCTTGTACCTTGCTCAAACTGTTCCCTTAGACTCAAGCATCTGCTTTGGACCCTGTATGTGTGCAACGCTTCCCTCTCTAACTGTCCCCCACCTCTGCTGTCCCTGGAGGAAAAAAAAGCTCCTTGTTGTTTGGTTTCTTTTGTTGTTGTTGTTGTTGTTGTTGTTTTGTTTTTTCCCCTCTGTTTCTAGGACAGGATTGTGTGCAGTGAATCTCTCTTGCTGGCTCTCTCACACCTTTGCCAGGCAACAGTAAAGATAACATCTTCCCCCCACTCCCCGCCCCGTAGAACACTTTGAATAAAAGGTGCTTGTTTGTATAAGAATGTGCTAACCTGATGAAGTTGCATTAATTTCTTCTTCACAAGTCTTTCTCCATTTATAGGTTAACTATCTTTGTTCAGCCATCCTTGAATCAGTATGGGTGAGCAGCACACCTTCACCAATTTGCGTGTATCATGACTTCAGGAGGGAAATGGTATATACAGCAGGAACTGTGATCCTTTTCTGGCTGACACTGAATTCAGAGATTCCCCATAGATGACTTACCAAGGTTAAGCAAGCTCTGTCAGTCCCAGTTTGGAAATAAAATATTTTCTTCCCTGTTGTTAAAAGCAATCTCTTAGAAACAGGCCTTTCAGGTAGGTTACTAGAGAGATATGCCTCTACATTGTTGTAGCTGAACGCAGGTTATAGGTTATGCTTATTTTGTAAGTAAAAACTTGTCACGGTTGTCAGAACTGACTTGGAATTTGATGTGTTCATAACCTGACAATGCTGCCGGGTGACCGACCCGGTGGGCCCTGCAATAAGCTTTGCCCCGTACCTGGCCATTCCCTCGGGGCGGCAGAGGCTGCCGCAGGGTGGTCTGCGCTGCAGGCCTTCAGCAGGCCTGAGACAGCCCTGCTCTCGTGGGAGTAGGGCTGGGCAATAATAACAAATCAAGAGATGTGAGCTAGAAAAAGGTGCCTGGGGAGGAGCTGGGTCAGAGAATGAAGTGACTCTGGTGTGATTTCTGCCGTATAGAAGTCAAAAAGAGGAACGACGTGTGGGAGCTCGTGGCTGCCAGGGCCTGTGGCATTGCAGTGTTGCATCTTGGTGCGCTCAGTGAGTGCCCCTCACCTTCCAGCTCCCTCCCCACAGCAATTCCCTTCATTTATTGCTCTCAGAGGTGTATTCCTGTCTCTCCCAAGTGACCCATTCCCCCAGTTAGAGAATTGCTCATCTGAAGTGTAGTCTGAGGAACAGTTGCAATTTGCTTGGGAGGATTGCCGCTTCCTCAGTAGCCGGATTTTCTTGTTGCAGAATTGGAACTTCTCGTGGTGCTGCACTGGGAACATACAAAGCATGGAGGTCTAAGCAGGAGCAAGACTACTGCTACCATGGCTTAGCCTACAACTCACAACTAGTGCTCTGGGTAATGTTTTCCCCTAGATGAGATGCTGTTCCTCTCATCTGTCACTAGACGTGATGGGAAGAACAGCTGAGACTGTCCAATTTCATTGGACCTGTATTTGTCCTCTGGAAAGGAGATGGTTCTAGTAGGAGCAAAGGAAAGGATTGCATCTTACGTAAAATACTTTGGAAAGCTACTTCTAATTTTGAACTGCTGGTCTTTCGGTATTCAGTGAAATGGTTGTTTGGAGATGGGCGACTTAAGAGAAGTGAAGCAATTGTAAACAGTTTTGAATTATTAGATGCAAGCTTAAGGTAGACTACAGCTTACCTTCATTGGCGTAGGACACTGCTTGTGAAAAGTCAAAATCCTAGAGGAAGTTTGAATACAGAATACAGTAATGATCCCTTTTGTCTTTGAAGAATTCAGTTTAAATCGGGATTTGACAAATAGATTGCATGTGTCTTAGTAACAAGATTTGATGTCCTTAGAGGAGTACATGCTTCAGCTGTGATTATAAAAATTATGTCATCCATAATCATAAAGAGCTTAAAGAAAAGTTACTTCAATGATCACTTAGCAGAGATTTTTGTGAGAGTTTGTCAGTCTAATTACTTTGTCTTCCGTATGGCCAAACTACTAATTGTCCATAGAATACTGTAAAGGTGACCATAAATCTTTGCCATCAACTCATGTATGTGTGCTGAGAAGTTGACTGCTTGAAAGTCACGGACCTTGAGTGTTGGTGCTTTCTATTCGAACTTGATAAGAGTATTCCTCTCAAAAGAGTACAATAGTTTCTATAACAAGACAAACTAATTCAACAATGCAGCGCAGTTTGGAGCTTTGTCGTCCACCTTCAGAATAAAATGTGTTATAGTAACTTTGGGCAGATATTTTTCTGTGATTATAAGCTGAATGAAAGCTCTATAAGTGGCTTGGTTTTTATTACCATATCATAGTTTGTAAATCATGCTGTATTAGTAAGGGCTGGCGTTTCTCACAGAGAAATACTAGTTGTCTTGACGTTCTTCCAAATTTGTTAAAAGCTTTTAGCCAGTACGGTGGAGGAACAACTGCTAGGCATTTGTGTGTGTGCATAGAAGTCCTTAATTGGCTAACGGATGTACTTCAGTATTATTCCCAGGAATTAAACATGTCTTGTACTCCGGTAGTATTCTTAGCTTGAGAAACAGATAACATGCAATATTCAGTGAGTCATTGTGCCAGTACTGCTGTTCCTTCACAGTGGATTTAAGGAGGATGAATGCTTTGCTTTCCCATCTCTGTGTCTAATTTTAGTAGGCCAGTGGGCAAGAGGACTTTCAGGCCACTTTCTCCGATTATGTGATCCAAAAAATTAAATCTGCAAAATGACCTGCCAGTTTTAGTTCAATGTGGGGAGATTTTTTTAGTCAGTTCTGGTTCAGCAAAGTATGTTGCAAGTACGTATGGCTCAGTGTTACTACTGTGCTGTCAAACAATGTGTATAAAACATCTCCTGCTTTCTGGATAAATGCCCAGCGTTGTGTTTTAGTGTCAATTTGTGGCACTCCAATAAATGGACATGAGGGAGATTTGGTTGTTTTATTACAAAGCAGATTTTGGCCCTTAGTATATTGGTGGCAGTCATAAAAGAACAGTAATCTGTTCTTTTTAGCCTTTTGTGTTAATGGACTGTTAAGGATAAATTTCTGTCTTGAAAGGAAATAAGATCTTGCAGCTCAAGGTATCTGCTTTTATATTTTCTTACCAAGAGGGTGACTTGTCCAGAATATAACTGTATCTCTCTCTTTTTCTCTCTGATGCATGTGCGCACACACACACAAATAAAAAATGAGGATTTATAAGTAATGTTTTGGTGATTTTGCAAATGCGTGTCTTGTCCAATCTTATTACCAAATATGTTTCATATTATAAGTCATGGCTGAATTTGACTTTACTGTTATTTTCTGCTACTTACAGCAGAAGAAATTCCTCATGCTCTATATAAAGCTATTTAAAATAAGTTTTGCAATTGCCACAAGTGGTAATATAAACTAAGGTAAAGCTAGTGTAGGGAACTTTTGCCATACATATAATTGAAAAAAAGAAATGAAAGCGTTAAAAAATGAGTGACTTACATTGTACATGTTTTGAAAACTCATAGATTTGTTTGAGGCAGCCTGCCAAAGACAGCATTAGTTTTCTTGCAGACTTCGTTGTAACAGTGCTGCATGCCTGAAGTAATTTAGCAGCCCGTGTAGAAGCATTTTATTCCTGAGGTTTTTTCCTAATATTTTAACCCATTGTTCTTATGTGCTTAAGCTGCACTTAAAAAACTTTTTAATATGTGGGATTCTCACATGTGGTCGTGTATTCATAGAGGAAAAAAACCTGAAATTTTGGATCAGTGTAGACATGAAAAATAATTACTCATTTTAGAAGCTGACAATTTAGATACTTGCCAACCCAAAGTGTCTTTAAAGTTATGTCTGCTGTGTCATGAAGCGATCATGAAACTGCAGCCATGTGTTACAAAATGATTATTGGACAATTTTGTTGAAAAATGGGACAATATTATTAAGGTGATTTCAGTTATTTCCCATTTGGTACCTGAAAACACATAATACAGTGTATCTGACTTTACATTTTTAATTAAACTATGGTGTAAAATTGCTATAAAATCAGTGAGCTTTGTGGAGATAAAAGTTGCAGTATTGATGGAATTCAGTGTTACCTATTTTCATGCGCAAAATCTCCCATCCACAAATGAAAATAAGAAAATGAGGTAATAGAATCTCATTTTGGAAATTAATACTGCAAAATGATTTTTCCCAGAAACAAAACAATTGAATTGTAATGAGCAAAGTTTTGTATCTACAATAGCTTGATCAATCTTTTAAAATAAGCATTACTTTTGACTTGTTATTAAAAACATTTCCATATTTAGTTTTCTGCTGTTTATATTTTTTCAGGATTTCTTTATAACAAAGTCTCTAATCTTGTTTTTTTTTTTCCCACAGATATCTATCAGTTCCACAACTAATATTTGCTACAACCAGAGACTGAAATGGTATGACTGGAGCTTTAAATAATTTGGCTTTGGCAGCTCCATCGTTTTCTGAGAACTTGGAACTGAATTTGGGCTCTGCTTCTGCACTATCCTAGGTTATAATGCCATCCTTGCCTAATGAGGGAGGTATGCTAGTCTTAATTAATAGGCTATATTAAAAATCTATTCAGTATGCTTGTACCTCTAAGCAAAAAAGGAAATTTTTGTGGTTTTAGTTTAATTGTATATGTTATGTGAGAGATAAAGATGTTGATGGTTACAACATTATTTTTCAAAGATAACCATGGAACTACTCCCCTGACTTTGAGTTCGGAACTACCCTATCAAAGCACAATTAAAAGAAAAGTCAGAAAGAAGAAGAAGAATGGAGTGATCACTGCAAACGTTGCTGGCACAAAATATGAAATTGGTAGGAAGCTACATATTTTGTTTCCATCCTAATAGCTATTGACGTGAGTGAATTAATGGACTTTGCATCAAGCTGACAGTGAGATATTTCCAAAGGATTTTCCTTTGTAAGAAACCTTTGTTCTTTTTTTGTAATATTGAGTTGATAGCTTTGAGCACTGTGCATCTATTGCTCCCCATTTGTTACTCAAGGAAGGGTCTTGAAATACAAAAAATTAAGTAATCAAGAAGGCTGTGGAAACCCCCTCTAATTATAAATTATGCGTGTGTTTGGAAGCTTACTTAAAGCCTTGAAAGATGAACAGTGTAAATTTAATGTTAAATACTCTAATTATTATACAGAGGTTTCTCAATAAAATGTACTAATGTTTTGTATTTTGATGCTTGGCACTACTTCAGAAAAATCTTTTCTCCTAGAATGTGAGTTATGCCTGGCACATAATCTTTCTCCTTTTTTATATTAAAATAATGTATGCATTTTCTTTTGTAACTGCTGTGCCTTGACTAAAGAAGCGTTCTTGTCCATTGTCTGCAGTGACACTTATAGTCATCACTGTTTTAAAATTAATGTATGTGGTAGTCAAGATTCATTCTAAAAGCCATGCAAACGGACTTTTACTAGATGATTGTGGAATGTCCTGAAACCCTTTACGGTTCCCACCAGTGGTTGTGCTCTGATTCAAGCCTCAGTACAAGGTGCTGTAATGTTGTAATGACAGGTTAGCAATAAACTGATGGAAATATTGCAAGATAAATAATAGCTTGCGTGCTAACATGGTTCTCGGACAAAGGATTGAATATTGGAAGTGTTTAAAATCTTAATCGATTTTTTTTAAAATTTTGAAAATGAATCTATTTTAGAGATTCAAAATATTCCCTAAGTATGTGATTTCTCCATAGTACGTGTAGTAATACGAGAAATGGGATTTGTGAAAACACGCGATGAAGATGAAACAGCTAATCTTATATGGAGTGACTCTGCTGTGCAACAAGAAAAGATTGCTGAACTTCGGAACTATCAGGTAGGGTGAAAGTTAGGATTTCTGACAGGTTTCAGTAAACTGCTTCACTCTGAAATATTCAGTAATGTGTCACTTTTGGTCAGTTACATTTGTATGGGGAGAAAAAAAAAAACCACAAAACACCACCAAGCAGACTGTAATAAAGCTATGCCACCACATAGTTTAAAATCCTATTCTCTTTTCCAGAGCTTTTTTTTCATACCGCTTGGAATGTGGTGTTTAAATATTAGAGTCATAGAATCATCTACGTTGGAAGGGACCTTTAAGATTACCTAGTCCAACCATCAACCCAACTCTGACAAAAAAACCCATCACTAAACCATGTCCCCCAGCACCATGTCAACCCATCTTTTGGACATCTCCAGGGATGGTGCCTCAACCGCTTCCCTGGGCAGCCCATTCCAATACTTGATAACCCTTTCAGTGTAAAAATTTTTCTTAATATCTAACCCGAACCTCCCCTGGCACAACTTGAGGCCGTTTCTTCTAGTCCTGTCGCCTGTCACTTGGGAGAAGAGACCGTCCCCCACCTCTCTACACCCTCCTTTCAGGTAGTTGTAGAGAGCAATAAGGTCTCTTCTCAGCCTCCTTTTCTCTAGGCTGAACAACCCCAGCTCCCTTAGCCTCTCCGCATAAGACTTGTGCTCCAGACCCCTCACCAGCTTCGTTGCCCTTCTCTGGACCCGCTTCAGCACCTCAATGTCCTTCCTGTGGTAAGGGGCCCAAAACTGGACACAGTACTCAAATATTTGGGGCTGTTCTTTCATGCTTCTGTCTGCCAGTTGGGTACTGTGAATGATCAGTTTGAAAGAAGGTGCAAAACATCATTTATCAGTTGCTCACAAGCTCTTAAGCACTAAGTTAACAAGCAGAGGTCTCTCCACAATTTCTGTGAATAAATAATTCCTTTCTTTACTGTTACTTTGTGACAGCATTCTTTGTTCCTAGATAGCTTTGTGAGTAAGAGTATGATAGTCTCCTTTCATGTCTGAAATGAAATCAGTGGACATACTCATGTTAGTGGAGGAGAATACAACTTACAGCATCTTTAGTATTGCCAAGAATACATAGTATAATGTAAGATATTGTCTTAAATAATTTATGTTACGCTAATTATGTAGTTGCCTGATTATGTAGTTGAACGTATTAAATGATTGTATTAGGTATGCCAGTAAAACTAAAAAGTACCGATTATCTTTCTTTTTTTCTCCTTCCTCAGAGAATCAACCATTTTCCAGGAATGGGAGAGATCTGCAGAAAGGATTTTCTGGCAAGAAACATGACCAAGTAATCTTTCTTTTAATATTAAGAAGTTTTTCAGCCATAGTATTTAATGCAGTACAATACTGAATTATTGCTTGTAATGTTTTTTTTTATTTTTACTAAGAGGCTATGAGAGGACCAAGAATAATTTCCAAAGTTCATTAATGACTTTGACTTCAGTGCTGGATCTGTAGCATTGGAGTGGGCTACTTTATCTGTCCAGTTGACTCCAGTGGAAGAAGATGTAGCTTCAGTTCTCTGTCTATGCATTGTAGAATATAAGAGAGACTTGAATTATTGTATAATACACTTAATACATTATACACCCAGGCAAATATCCTATGGTAGTAGAACAGAAATAATAACTAGCATGTGGATGAATATTATTTGTTTAAAATAATTAATGACTATATTTTTCTGTGTATCAGACTTGAAAAATGGGAAGCATCTTACTGTTTATATAAGAAATGTCAGAGATGCTCATTTGTGTAATTATAAATTCTCCTCACCCTAGTGGAATAACTGGGTTCTGAGGAATTATCCTAGCTGAGAATCTGTGAGTAGGACCTGTAAGAAAGCAATACTAAATAATGATTCAGCATCTGGTAATAAGGAGAAGTTTAGGGATAAATGTGTGTGAGTATTTTGATTCTTCTAATCTAAATTAGTTAATTAGCAATTATTAATAGACACCCAACAATACCAATATGCCCCCAACACTACCTACACTGCATTTCCTGTTACCAGAACAGAAGTTGTTTCATATATTAAAGTAATTACTGTGATCTCTCCTTTCTTTTTCTCTATTTCCTTTTCTGTTTTGTAACTACAACACATAGGATGTAGAATGTATGAAACTATTATGATGCAAATATTACACGCATTGCTATCGTGTCTACATGTCCTACATGTGGGCCAGAACTCCCTTGTGTCAATACATGCTACACAAGCACTTTCACTGCCCCTTCTACATTTAAACTCTAACTAAAAACACAGAGATAGCACATGGAGGCAATCAGCTGTTTTGAGAGGCCCTGGAAACAGTAAACAGTAAACAACATTGGTCCTACACTTGGTAGGCAGTGTATCGCGACAGTTCTGCAGTTTATTTTTTTAAATAAATATGCAAAATGGACAAAAAGCACACATTGTTTTCAAATACAGTCTGATTATACCTCTTTCAACCTATTGAATTCCGAGTTTGAAACACAGTTAAAGGTACTCAATGCAGACATTGCACACATTATAGATAAGGTGGGAATAATTTCTCTGATACGGTAACTCTGGGTCAGACATATCTATGTTGTGACTTCACTTAATATCAGTAGATATAGCAGGGTTTTAATCAGTCTGTTTTTCACAGTACTAGCCTCACAATTCAATACTTAGCATTCATAATTTATAAAAAGCAAATGATATGCCTTGAGACTGTTTGTGAAACAGATGTGTATGTGAAATGACAAGTCAGTTGGGATACATGGTTGTGCAGGCTCTTGTCTGCAGAGTGGAGGATTTTGTTCCATACAGCTGCTGTTCTGTCTTAAAATTTACTTGAGCAGGATGGTGTAGAAACACTAATTCTGTTCTCAGGCTTTTCTGCTGCATGCAGTCTATTCTATTCCCAATACTGACTTGTACAGAATAGCTGTGGGTTTTATACCACTGAGAGTTCATGAAACAACTGCTGAGAACTGGTAGAGAGGAGACTTCTTTTAATTTTACTTCTACCTTGGTTGTTATGCTGATCTCACCCTTCCATTTTACGCAAGCTGTTGGGAATGAAGCAAAAGAAAAAAATCTTTGGACTTTGAGAGGCAAATGCACTTCAGGAGGAACTGCACTTCAGGAGGAACTGCACTTCAGGATTTCCTCTTACAGCCAATATCCAGGCACTCTGGATCACAGGACAACGTGGTTTTCACATGCAGAAGGGTGGAAGGGAGCAGTGTAATATGTAGTGTGTGTGATATGAAAGAAGACAACCCAGTACAGAAAGTGTAGGGACACAGAGTAAATGAACAGATAGAAGCAGGAATGTAATTGAGAACAAAAGGAGACATGAGCGTTGTTTTCAAGGGCATCAATCAGAACACAGAAAAGAGGGAGGTGGGGAGTGGAGGGGAAGAGGTGCTATTGTAGGGCCAACTAGATCTTAATTTCTGTAAATGATCTCTTAGATGAGATCTCCACACGTGAAGGGTAAGTGTGGTTACAGACTGGATACAGTAAATGGGGGGAGAAGGTGTACGGAATGAATGGGAAGGGGAACACACCCATGTATGAGATGGTGGTTTTTGCAGTGCCTTTGTTATTTACATTAAAGGGTTTGTGAACTGATCGTGGACCAAGAATTATTTTCATCTATGTCTTCCCCCTGTCCTCCTTTCATGATTGAAAAGTCAGAGGATCTTGAAACCTTGACAGTGGAACGTGCATCATTAGAGTGACAAGTCATGTCCTTAGTAACCTTTTTTATTCAACACCTTTGATTCTTTAGCACAGAAAGCCCTCTGAGGAACAAGAGCACAGTCTGACCACATCTATTAGCTAAAATAGCACTCAGAAGAGCAATAATTTGCTGTTTAATTCTCAGACTTCCTGGGAAGGACTGCAAAGGCTAAAGGATAGAGCAGCACAGTGAAAAAGTGGTTACCCACAGTAGTGGATAGCAGATGTGCTGGAAAATAGGGCTATTGTAGTGGAATAGATCATGATTCTGCAAGCTACTTGGTGATGATCCTAAGCCATTTCTGAATAGGACCAAGAGGGAAAAAAACAGAGCTGAATTCTTTTGTTGAAAGTTTTAGTGAGCACCAGAATTTGTAAACAATGGTTAAGTATTCTCCTTCATATTATTAAGTGTTTGTAGTCTACCCAGTTATGCATAAGATAGAAAAAGGCATACAGAACTGATGCGCTTGTGGTCACAAAGTAATATTAATATATCTAGAATACCATTCATTGACTAGGGAGTATGTGTATTGAAACCTGTGAGTAAATTAAATGGCAAGTCTCTGTCATGTAACACTTCAGGATGAATGTGGTAAATAATTTGGAGAGGGATGGAAACTAACACAGAAATTGCTTTTTGCCTAAAAATAGTATAATTTCTGCCTAGATAAGCTATTCAGTTAGCAAGGTAATAACATTTGTAAATACATAGCAGATGGAGTGTAGTTTAAAAATATGCATGAATCTTTAATTCTAATATCTATTTATGGTTTTTAAGACTTTTTCTGAATATTTGGTGGCTTTCATCAAACCAGATTTGTGAAAATAATAGTTACAATGAAGCTGTAGAAGCACTGAAGCTCATGCAGGACTTCAAGCCTACTATAGCTATTGTGGTTTCTGCAGAGTGTTTGTTGGGTCCTTGGCTAAACAATTTGGTGACAGTGTATCTATTATACCAGTAGAGATTGGCTACAGTCCTAGCCTTACAGATGCGGTTGGCAGCTCTGTTTTTTCCATTAGTATTTGAGCTACTTAAAGAAAAAGTGTCTTATGCTGCATCAGGAATATTACATAGGCTTATAGTACAAATGAAAAATTGGAATGATATTGTAAGTCTCTTTTATATTTAAGTTATCCTGATGCTATTAGTTTTCATTGCAAAAGGGGATGTATACCTAAATCTGTAATTAATAAAAGAATTAGAATTCATCATAATGTAATTTTTAAAAAAATCAAAGTTGGGGAACTTCCTGTGTCAGTTAATTTCTTTTAAACAACCAGTCACTTTCCATTGGTCTGTGGATATTTGTATTTTAGATGCGTCCACATTATGTTACAGAGTAGTTTTGAGTTACCTGAACTAATTTCATATGAGGTTATGTATGGCGTTTCAGGTATTCTGGTACCTGAAGCAAGCTAGCTGCACCAGTATTGAACTCAGCAAAAACTAAATTTATTCTGCTGGGAACTATGGTATATCAGTCTGCATAGTATCACCAAGTCCACATTGCTCTTATAACTTGGCTGTTAACCAGTATTAAAGCTACTTTGTTTAAAACTACCCCAGATATATATCTAGCCCATACTGCCAGTCTGGTGTGAGTATATGCTTCCTATCTGCCAGACATGGCTTTGGGTGATGGAAACTTTTACTAACTGAATTTTCTACCATTTTTTGTCTTCTATTTGTCTTTTCTGCACAAATAACAGAGCCATAAAATGAAATATGTTCATGACCTCAGCTGTCCCAGCTATTAAAGGAGGGAGATCAAGACCTTAATGCATCCTTTAACCAGATTCGGTTTCAGAGATTGTTCACTACGATGTTTTAACCTTATTTTTGGTTTTGCTCTTCTATTGCAGAATGATCAAGAGTCAGCCTCAGGAGTATAGTTTTATTCCTCGAACATGGATCTTCCCTGCAGAATACACACAGTTTCAGAACTATGTAAAAGAACTGAAGAAGAAACGTAGACAGAAAACTTTCATAGTAAAACCAGCTAATGGTGCAATGGGACATGGGTAAGTTGTGTCTTAGTTTCAGTCTTCTTACCCATTAAAGGTGAAATCCAATGCTATTTCCAAAATTAATAGAAGCTGTGTATTAGTAAGAAGATTGTATTTCAAGTTGTATGAAAGTTCATCTATTGGATGAAGACTTAAAAAGCAGAAGCAGCTAAAATATAAAGCTGAATTGAAGTGGCATTTTAATGTTGTTCTGAATGTGGCATAATTAGAGAATGTATTTTCTGATGAAGCTCACATAATTTTTAAGATCAGGATTATTTTTATTGTGAATTTATCTAAAAAATATAGTTATTACTCTGTTGTGCTTAGACTTACAGGGTGAGATTGTATTGGGCATAAATGGCAGGGTTTCGCCGGCTGAGGGCTGGAGGGGTGTTGTGTGGGAGAAGGTTAGGATCTGCCACAGCTCTGAGACCAGCCCAACCACGCCATTGTGTGCCAAAACTGCAGCCAGTCAGAGAAGCAACAATATATTTAAGAGTGGCAGCCACAAGGTGTAGGAGAAACAGAGGAAATGCTGTTGGGGGTTGTGGCTGGAAGTGTGCTCTTGGAAGGAAGTGACACCCATGCTGGAGGAGGGACACCCCTGAAGAGCCTGTGACCTGCAGTTGAGTTGAAAGAGTTTTGTCTGTGACGGGGCTGCACGATAAAAAACAATGAGATAAATATTGCAATTTCATTCTTAACTCTGTTCTTGTTTTTTAGATATTTCAGTTGTAGCTCTTATTGCTTTTAATATCAATTTGGATTATATGGTGTAGTAAAGCTCTTAGTTATTAAAAATATATCAGAATTACTGTAAAAGTAAAGCCCACAAACTTTTCTGTTTCCTTATTTTTCATTATCTTGATAAGGCCAAAGATAAGCTGAAGGGAGAGGTAGCAGCATAATTCAGAGAAATGTCTGTAAAGTACTTCCATATGTTAGGAGTATTCAGCACCAGAACACTGAAATGTATAATAAACAGTAAGAAGTAAGGTTAAGGCAACAAAGCTATGGGAATTCAGGGTTAATAATTATAAATTGGAAAATATTAGCTATTACAGTTATTTAAAAGTCTGTGTGGTTAGGGACTGCTAGTTTATAACTTGTATATAACCATTTTTCATTCGGATGTGGGGAAACTGGAATAAAGAAATACTGAGCTTAATCTATGCCATCCTTAGTCGCACCGATCAGTGTCCTGCTTTGCAAACGTCATCACTGAGTCAGGTTAGCACTGAAAGTTCTTTACAACCTGTACCTCAGGCAAAAGTTGTGACAAAGAATGGAAGCCTATTTTTAGAGCTTCATGGGGAATAATCACAGAAGCTGGAGACTGGTCGTTCTGCCAAGCAATTTCTAAGTGTAGAGGGAACCCATTATTACAAATTGTTGAATCAAAGGAAGCAGAAAGTTATTTTGAAATGGCTCATTGCCTTTTTTCATCCAGTGAAGCACCATAAAGTCCAGGAAACCAAAAGCCATGTAAGCAAATGGAACTTTTCCTCTACCCTACAATTCAGATACACAAGTCTTTTCTCCAGGTAGATGTTAGCCTGTCTACCTGGCTGGGTGACCATGAAAATCTATTTTGAAGAGTAACGTCAAAATTTCATGCTTTTAAAAGAACTTTTGTTTTTACCAGGATCTCTTTAATAAGAAATGGAGAAAAGTTACAAGCTCAGGATCACTTGATTGTTCAGGAATATCTTGACAAACCATTTCTTATGGAAGGCTACAAGTTTGATTTACGTGTGTATATTCTTGTAACCTCCTGTGATCCATTAAAAGTATTTTTATATCATGATGGACTGGTGAGAATGGGCACAGAAAAGTATCATCCCCCCAGTGATTCAAATTTGGTAAGTTGGAGTTCATTCCAATTTATTGCTTATGTGTGTAGACTTTTATCTGTGTAGTGCGTGGAGGAGGTAATATAAAATAAGTTGTGACATGAGATTTAATTTCGTATTCATCTGACTGAACTTTTGCATTGTCACTGAATAGAAAAAATTAAAATGAAAGATATTTAACTCATACTTTTCTATCAAAATCACAAGTATAGCCTTATTATGGCTTATGTATAAATATTTTATATGACTTTGCATGTACGTATGCTAAATAGTTTAAATATTTCCTAAAAGAAAGAAAGAGATGTCAATTATTGACATTCAACCCAGAAAAAAACGAAGTAAAAAAAACACTTCAAGAACAGTTCTATTGCTTTTAGGTTTATCTGAGACTGAATTTGGGTTAGGGGGAAGAGGCAAGGTTTATCTCCTGCTAGATCCTTGTTTAATGTCCCTGAAGTTTAGAGCTTCTGCTGAGGAACCTGCAATGTTTCAGCCATTGCGTTGGGAACCTCTGCAAAAAACAGAGAAGTAGCAATACGAAGACTGGTGCACGAGCGCAGTCACTGCAATCCCTGGATGTGAGGGAATCTGCTCGTGGTGCTGTTTGCCAGTGACTGCTCCAGCAGGGAAAGGAGTGTGTACTTGACGGCTTTAGGATGATGCAGCAGGGCTGCCTAGAAACTTGCAGAGAACCAAGAAATGGTAAGGGACATGACACTGGAATCCTCCTGTTCACTGTATGGCAACTTCCCCTGTTGAGAGGTGTAACCACACTCTTCTGGCACAGACCAAAATGCAGATAATCTGTTAAGAACTAGGTTTGAAGTATTTATTGGAAGGCATCAGTAGATTTTAGTTTCTTATACCTCACTCTTTACTCCCTTGCTACTGTATCTTGAATTTTCCGTATCACATACTTTTAGAGCTACTTCAGTGTAATCATGCAATAGACAGAACATGGAGAGCCTTTTTCCCTACTTGTCACTTAAAATTGTAACTGTCTCTTACTGCTCCTTTGAAGAATGCAGGTACAATTTGGAGCCCAGTTCAAATGGTATAATTGGAAGAGTTCCAATATTATATTTGGAATAGTTTACTTTTAATATTTTTCTATTCTTACTAATCTCAGCTGAGCGGATAAACAGAACAGGCAGTTGTTTCTCTTTTCTCACAACTGTTCATGTTGCAGTTTGTCTATTGTATGAAATAACCTGGCTTATCAGTAATGACATTGTTCTTTGGATGACATCGTTCCACAGTGACATTGTTCCAGATAACTTCAGACTAAAGATGAGTTCAGATGTTTAACAAATGTTCTAAAAACACTTCCATTTTTTTTGAAGTCTGAAAAATAATTGCTTTTGTCTGAAATAATTTGAATTTAATGGAAAGATGACATTTATAACGACTCAACAACAATATGTTTCAGAATGATTCTCAAAGTAGTAGTTGGAAGCCATGGGAGAAATTCATTACTTATGGTGCTAATATAATGTATAGCTAACTATCCTGCAGTTAAGTTGATTGGTTTTGTTAATTTAATTAGGGTTTTTTTTTTTTTAAACATAAGTAAGTGCAGTGAGATAAATGACAGCAGAAGGCTTGTGTTATCTGTTGGCTGTCTTATCAAAAAGGAATTGGAACAGAAGGCTTATGGTCAGCTTAGAATATCAACTACTGTCACTGTGATGGCAGTCACTGAGAACTGTCACTGTGATGGCAGTCATTATGGTAGTGTAGGTGAAAAGCTCAATTAATACCTGTACTGGGAGATAACGTAAACATATAAATCATGATTTATAAATTAGCCTTGAAAGGTAATTTTCTTTTTTTAATGCAACTGATAACATGAATCTGTTGCTGGTGACATATTGCTCCATAAAGGAACGATAACACTCACTCGTTTATGCAATGTATATCTTGAAATTTACCTCCCTCTGAGGTATGGCTACCAGCCAGTCAAAAATGAGCAATTTTGGCAGATATCAACGTGGCAGATGAGTTTATATGTAAAAGATACTTTAAAGTATCACTATGATAAGAACGTTTCTCATAAATAAACTACGGTGAAAACTGAAATGTGGGATTGTCTATGAAACAGATGCCAGGGTGTTTTTTAGCACTTTTAAAGTAGCACTTCAAAATACCATCTTTATTGTTTGCTTCTTGTGGAATGTAATCATTCTATAAGTGATGATAATTGCTCTTCACTTTTTCAGGTAGTTGTTTACGTACAGACCTGTAAAATGGGAGATATATTGCCTAAGCAGATGTTGAGTGGTAATTGATTGACTGCAACTGGCTTAAACAGGAGCACAGGTTTTGTTTTAAGAAGGCTAGAACATTCAGTAGCTGAAATCGCCAAGAATCAGAAATGCTAAATCTACACATACTGTTATTTGCAGATGGGAACTGTTTGGCTATGTCATTATTAATCTAATATGTTTTTTTTTCTTTTAATTATTTTGAATTGACCACTCTAGAGTTGTATTTAATGGGGTTTTAATGTCTTTTCTCCCTTTTTTTAGAGTCAATTGTATATGCATCTGACTAACTACTCTGTCAATAAACATAATGAACACTTTGAACGGGATGAAACAGAAGACAAAGGAAGCAAACGCTCCATAAAATGGTTTACTGAGTTTCTAGAAACAAATAATCTTGATGTCTCGAAATTCTGGAGTGATATTTCAGTAAGATAAAACTAATATGCTTTTTTTCATTTTATGTATGTATATTCTTAGAAAATCAATTGCTATTGCCATCCACTTTACTGGAATCCAGAGTGATTTTTGAAACTTTATTTATCCAAATTCTCAGTGATGCATGCTACAAAGGACATACTATAAATGATGATTATGGTTTTTGAAAGGCTAAATTCAGAGTTTGATTATAAATTTAATGTCAAACTTTTTGTGAGGGACAAAAGCTCTTTCAAACTGCAATTCATGTAATTAATATGATACAAAGGAACCATCCCATTTAAATTCTTGGAGACTTTTCTAGAGTATAAAGTGCATTTTATGTGCAAATATTGACAAAATTGCAGTCAGCTTTGCTTGTATCTGTGGACTAGAACCTGCGCCATTGAAGTCAGTGATTATGTTACAGGTGTCTTTAGGTGAGGAATAGGCCTAGGATTGTTAGATCTTAGGCATCATCTTTAAATATCATTCTGAGAATACTTATTGAAAATTTTATTTCAAAATAAAATGGATGAAGATACACTATACTATTCTTTTTCCCAATATACTTTTAGCATTTAAGGTATTACGTACCAAAAAGTATGTATGTACTATGGGAAATCTAACAATATTCTGGAGAGCCATATAAAAAAAATATATCTGATACTCCATATGAATAGTTTATTTATTATAGACCATTTATTTGGTATTTTAAATCTCTTTTAGTAGATACTTTGATGAAATGTAATAGATTAAACTATGAAACACATTAGTTCAATATATACTGGTGTCTTCTCTCCTGATGAATTTTTCTGAAAAAAATCCCTACAGGAGTTAGTAGTGAAGACTCTCATAGTTGCAGAGCCACATGTTCTTCATGCTTATCGCATGTGCAGGCCAGGGCAAGCACCTGGAAGTGACAGTGTCTGCTTTGAAGTCCTGGGATTTGATATTCTGCTGGACAGAAAACTAAAACCATGGCTCCTAGAGGTAAACCTCTTTAAACAAATGTAAAGTAAATTTTTAAGAGTAAAGTTAACTAAGCCCCCAGCTGAATCCATATCTATGTAAGAAAACTTCCAAAGAAAATCTGTGCATTGCAGGAGGTACTGTTGTTGAGTACGGAGATGGTGCTTTTTCTGCAGCGTCCATATGGAAACACTGCCTTGCAGTGATTTTTGGAGACTCTGGTAAAGGTAATTGTCTTCCTGGAGGAGTGTTGCATTTCAGATGTTTTCAAAAGTTTTAATGAGAAATGTGATGTTAATCCAGTTGTTATTGTAGCTGAAGGACCTTGTTTATAGCAATTGGGTGCTACATACGTTTCCTTCATGAGTATGGCTCCGGCAACTTTTGTGAATGTATGGTCTCAATTTTCTTTTTTTTTGGGATATGTGTTCTTTTCTTCTCCTGTGACTTTTAAAAGCACATAAACAGAGGAAACTAATTTAGTATATATGAAATGCTGTCAAACAATTGGCGTGAATGGACTGGAAGAAATGTTTTTCCTCTGACATGTTCCTCTGACATGTTCAGTTAAGCTTAAGTGGTGCTTGAACACGTTTTCAACCAGGATTGTTTGAGGTTTGTCTATTGTGTCTCTTTAATTACACTATTAATAACATATACATGGGCTTCACTTGTCTTTTTTTCAGATTGTCTTATATCATTCTGCTAACTGGTTGGGAGGATGTACAGCTGGAGGAAAAAAAGCAAAATGTATTAAAAATCTCTCTGGCTACTGATGAGCAAAATGTACACAATTAATTTACTGAATTATAACCTTGTTCTCAGGCCATTAATAGTGTCAACAGTTGTTTTGTTGTGCTTATTTCTCTCAGGGGTTCAGTATAATTTTAATTAGAAAAATATAAATTCCTTCACTGTTCCCATGCAGACATAAGCATATTTGCTGGCTTTGATGTGGTAGCCAAAAGCAGCACATGACATGAACTTAGTCTGTACTGCATTGATATCTTCTCTTTATTGATCAAAGCCTAGTATCCCTTTGATTTAGCTCTACACTTCCAGATTATCTTCTACAGGTTGCCTGTAGCTTGTACATAAGTGTATGTAGTGAAGTTGGTCTGTGTATGCATTTCATCCAGCCTTGTAGCAAATGGTGACAGACCTCTTCTATGAGAGATGGTGAATCAACTTGTGTAGTGAATCTGTTCTGAAGGACACCCCTCTGTCTCCATAGATTTTTAATTGCAGTATGGAGAATTTAGGGGGTTTGATTCACCATTTAAAATAATGGGTCTCAGAGAGGAGAATCATACTATCCCAGACCCCTTGTTTGTGATGGAGGGATCTCATAAAGCAGTAAATGCTGCTGTTGTGTTGCTGAACAATACTTCAGAACTTGGAGTTGTATACCTGGTTATGATTTCTTTAAATACAGAAGTCTAATTATTTCCTCTTCTGCTTTTGGTGTACAGGTATCATTCAGCTTATTTTGCCAGACATTGAACTAAGCTAAAAGAAACGTCAAACTTTGAAACTTAGTAGTTCAGTTTCTATATTTTTACTGTGCTTGTTCATGTTTTTTGCAGTGCTCTCAAAACAAACACACAATATGTATATGTATGCATGCTGTATGTATACTATATGTAGTGTAGTAAAGATAAAATATGTACTTTACATAATATATATACAGTGTGTATATATGTATATTTATATATACTTTTTTTATTTTTCTTAAACCAGTTCTGGCTTCTTCCCCAGCTTTCCACTCTTATCTTTTTCCACCATTTACCTCTTGCCAAACCCCTCTTAGGGGAGTGAATCATTCTTTCTAACAGCGGTAACAAGTACTAATCACAAGGCTCCGAATGTTCCCAATGTTATGGGAAAATTGCCAAAATAGGATTAAGATGGTAAATCTAGTTTCATGTTTCCATAGCTCATGTAGCTTTTCTGTTATAAAGATAGCTTAATAAACTATTATAAGAAATAAATGGTGCAACATTATAATGACTCTGATTTCCTGAGATGACTTTTGTTTATGTTGCCCTGATGCGATGTAGCTCTCCTGCTCCTTGATGCTACTGAACTTCCGGAACCTTCTACCGAAGTGAGGGCTGTGGGAAATGCGTGATTGCCATCTTGTGGCACCAAATGTTTCTGGCAAGAATCTGTGCAGTCCCAGCAGCCTCCATCCTTTTTGAGTAGCAACAATTACCTAGATCTCCCTTCTGTTCCCAGAAAATCCAGTTTTACTCTTTTTGACCAAGTTATTGTAGGTATATAGGAAAATCATACACTTGAAGTTCTTGGATGGATTCCAGCCTTGTTCAATCTCATTATATCCAGTTGGGATCACAAAGTTGTGATCCTTAGAGGAGAAGGTCACATTTTAATAACTGCCTCAAGTGCAGGGTACCCAACTTCCCTTGTGATTTATGTGGGTGGGAGAAACTCACCTTATATACAGATCCACAAATTTATTATTTAGTATAACTGAACTAGCAAAATCTATTAAAACCTTTGTTATTCATCTGGTTAAAAGGACTCCCGACTTTTTAGGCCAAAGTATCCAATTATTGGTAATTCCTATTATTAAAGTAGTTGAAGCTCACATACACAAGCTTTCTGGTACCTAATCCTTTTTATTGTGTTATGCTTGGCCTGCCTGTGCCCCTGGAGATCCAAAGGCTGTTAAGGAGCAGGAGAGGTCTGCTTCTCCAAAAAAAGATGGGTAGATGGTTATAGCAAGTTGTCAGTGGCTTTTGTTCTTCACCAGGAAGAACACACTGTTGATGGTGAAGGTCTCTTGCTCTTTGCTCTTAGCTTCACTTAGGGTTGTTTTTATTCATTTGCTGCCACCTCCCACTTACTGGCTGTTCATTCACTGGCCAGCAATTTTACGTTTTATCATAAGTGGTTTATTTTATATTTACTGGATTCTACTCTGTGTTCTCTTTGTTACCCCTCAACCCAGCATTATCTAATTCACAAGGTTGCATTCCTGTAGTGAACGCTACTTGGCCACTGTGATCAGTGTACATCTCAGAGTCTCTGGATTTTCAAGGCCTTTACTATCATCATTTGCTTGTAGTTCTGAGGGCCTTCATACAATTCTATTTTTGCCAACGATCTTCAAGATGTGCTTTCCTGATAAAATTACTGATGTTATATTAACACAACCTAGTCATGTGTATGTCCTGTTCTCAGGTCATTAAACTCTAAATAATCATCTCTCAGCAGGCAAATACATCTACAATGCTTTGGTAACCCATTATTATGAATACCTATTGTGACAGTAGCACTGGTACGTTATCAAGATTACTTTACAATGCTGCTGTCTTACAGATTAGTCAGCAAACGTTTATTATCTGGAAATGAGGGATAACCACATGAAAAATAAGGGACAGTGCTTTCTTTTAAGGGAAAAGCAATTTTCTTAAGGTAGTGTTTTTGTCCAAGACTTCTTGAGATTTCTCACCCATAATCACATTTGACAACGCAAGACGCTTTGTTTCATAGAGCAAGTGTTTAGCCCCTTATGTGAGTAAAATTATATGCAGATATCAGACAGTTGAATATATAAGGTAATGGTATTTGCATTTCTTGTACTACTTAGACTACAGACATGAGAAAATAAATTTCAAATGTATCTCATTGCTTTTCATTGGCATTTGAATTGTTCCTGTGATAGTATTTTTCATAAAGTTGCTGCATAAATGTAATCTTTTTTATTTGAGATCAAGTTCTGCATCTCAATCAGCAACACGGCTTGTGGAAAATGACTGACCTTCAGCAAAACAAAACAGGTTCAGTCCCACCTCATCTATCTCAAAGCGTTGAGCATGAGTCAACAAAACGTACTTACAGTGATGTTGGCTAACTGGGCCTAGAGGTTGATGGCCTGTGATGCCACATCTGGAATATTCTGTCCAGTTTTATCCCCCAGAGTAAGGGAGAGACATTGACAAACTGGAATGAGCTCAGCGGAAAGGTACTAAGGTGCTTAGAGGCCTGGAGCACATGCTGTATGAGGAGGAGCTGGGTGAACCGGTTTGCTTTGACTGGAAAGGGAGGGCTTTGTGGGATTGAACTGCAGACCTGAAGTGGGCTTTGAGAGACATCAGAGTCAGGCTCTCCTCAGAGATGCACAGTGAAATGTCTGGAAAAATTCAGGAATCGTGCATAGGGGTTTGATGTGGAAAGGTTGCTTGAATGAAGAAAGTGAATAAGAGAAACAAATACCTAGAAAAACTTTCTGTGTGATCTTTTGGGATTTCTTCAATTGTTTTGGAATAGGGAAATACACCCCGTGTTGATGCTCTGATAAATGCACATAGATAACTATGTAAAGAAAATGTGCTGCAAATTACTTAAGGGGAAAAGAGCTTGAACTTCATACAGAGAACTTAAGGTGAGACTCTCGTCAGAAAAGTAACTGAACTGGCATTTTGAGCACTGCAATTTATTATGCCCCTATAGTTTCCACACAGATATAAGCCCATTTGGGTTTTACTGTGAGGCTGGCCATTGTTACCTTATAATTTAGAACTGTAAAAAAAAAATAAAAATAAAAAAATTCTGCCAGCTGCATGTTGTGACAGCTTTCCACAAAGCACGTGAATTATATTCAAACGGTGGATGGAGAACATTTTGAATAATTTTGTCAGGTACAGACAATCCTCTGCAATATTCAGGTTTCTCTTAACAGTCACAAAAGTTAAGAGGATTTAAAAGTACTCTGTTTGAAGGAAGTGTTCACCACTTTACATAATCAGGCACAGCTCTTGGACTGCCATTTCGAGAGTATGCGTATTACACGAATATCAACTTGGGAGACCATGATATTTTCTTTGCTCCAGGCAGAACAGAAACTCAAAGCATTCCATTTTCTGGTACATTTCAAAATACATAAAAATGTTGTAAATCAAATTTCAGCTTATTTAAAATACACTGAGAACCTGAGAGTTCACGTTGTTTCTTACTGAAGCACAGTCCAGCAATCTCTGATGTCGGGGTGAGCAGCCTGCACTGTTGCTCTGTTTAGAAGAGCTCACTTCTCACTTCAGTATCTCACTTAAGTTGTATTTAGTCTGAATAAGAATACTATGAAAAGTAATAGTACAATAGTTACATTATTGTGTAAAGTAGAATTGTTAACATTATGTCCAGAAACGAGTAGTTAATAACTTTCACAAAGGAATTCTGAACTTTGTAAATATAAACTTTAAGCATGGGAAATTCCCATTCTTCTGCTCCCAGGCATCTGTAAAAACATAATGAAAACTGAAAATACATCTCTATAAAAGCATTGGATTTTTCAGATATTCATTGATTTCACTAACATTTTTCTCAAAACCTCTATTGCAGCTTATTGTAAGTTTGAAAAGGAGCACTTTCTTTGTAGATTTGCTACAGAGAGCACCTGCTTTACTCATATTCTTCAGTAAAAACTGTATGTGTTTGACAAAGCACTTTTATACCAGTCAATGAGGCAGCGTTAACAAAGGAGTGGTGCACAGGCATTAATGATTAGTTAGGTGAGCACAGAGTGCCATTAATGCTGCCCTCCCATGGTCCTCAGCAAGGTCAGCATTTCAATTATGTGATGTATATATATGTGAGTATATTATGTGTGTATATATACATAAGTATAAAAGAAAAGCTGTAGAAGCTCACTTGTCCCTTGACACAAGCAATATTGGTCAATATTTAGGACCTTTCCAGGTCCTTTAGCAATATATAGGACCTGCCATTAGGAAGATCAACTAGTGAGACTACTGATCTATCTCCTTTGTTCAGTTCTTTCCTTCTTTTTAATTTTATTTATGTAGAATAAAGAAGACTTCTTTTCAGTGATTTTTGTGCTCAGGCAGCCTCTGCCTCTGTTGCCTTGGAGAACCATTTCTAGGGCTCTTTCTCCTGCTGTCTGCTCGCTTTTTCCTCTCTCTCTCTTAATGGTTCTACATGGGTTCCCTTTGCTCTCAAACAGTATCAGTGAATCCACTAAGCACACATGGCTTTAACTGGCTCAATGTTTGTCTTCAGTAGGAACTCCTACTCTTCCCACTTTTCCAGTGAATAAAGAGAGAAAAATGCAGCAGTTTGATTTAACATATAATATGGTGTTACTGTGGGCAGTTGCCCAAAAACCTGGTTTAGCAACTTGCTTCTATCCAGTGATCATGTCTATTGGATGAGATGTTTCTGGTTGCTGTTTGAGTGAAGTCTCATTTACCATTCGAAATAAACCGTAACTGTACGGTAAATCAGGCTGCAGAGCTTCCTCACACAGGGACTTCACAACGCTTGGTCTGGTGTGGAGAAGAGGGAAGTGACATGAAGGCAGGACTAAGGGGCAGCACCAGTCCTTTCTGGCAGCCTGCAGTCACACTCGCCCAGGTTAAACGTGATGCTGGACCTTTATGAGGTGGTTCTGTGGTGCTTAAACTGATCAATGTACCGGCTGCGAGATCTCTGTCCTCCTCCTGGCCATTGTTGAAGGAATGCTCCCTAACCCCTTTCCTGTGATGGCACTGGTGCTTGTGGGATTCCTTCCTGAGATGATCAAGGACCAATGAGAAATAAGTTTTGGTGAGATCAATCTTTGTGTGGATCATTGGGATCAGCTCCCTCGCTCTCTGTGAACCCCAGTGGCAAGACAATGAGGTCGGCAGAGTATGACAGCTTGCATTTGTATTAATTTAAACTGCCATGGAAAAACAGCCTTTGCTTAAGCTAAGAAAAAGGCGGTGAGCACTCTCACAATTTGTGAATTTTAGAAATGAGTGATTGGAATGAACTTCATGATTGTCTCTAATCAAAGATCTGCTCAATGATAGCCACTAACAGCAATTCATATAATAGGGGTTTTATGGCTTATAAATTTCTTTGGCTTTTTCAATTCTATTGTTAGCAATCTCAACCACTTTAATAAAGAATGAGATCCTTTCCAAAACATTAATGCTGTCCTACAGATTGAACAGAGATTAAATTCCTGTTATAGAAAGGATGTAATATTTTATTCAATTGATTTTAGGTTTATAAAGTCATTCATGTAATCTCTCTTTATATTTGAACAGTCTTTTCAATAGGTATGTGTGACAGATAGTAGAAAATTTCTTTTCCTACTCTGTACTAATAGGTTGCAGCTGTGGGAGGTGAGAATATCTTGGTAAAGACTGTTTTGGTAAAGAGGTGACTTTCCAGGCTGAAACTTATCCCTTGTCTTGGTGAAGAAGAAAATGGTGTATCTATCCTACACATTTACAGAGTTTAATTTTTGTAAAATCAGAATGCTTTGCAAATGTAACTGTGGATGCGAGCCTTCACAGGAGGTACTTCAACATAGGCTTCTTAAGTTTAGCATTACAGATATGAGGTCCTCTATGAAATACACTGAGCTACACATCTGCTGTGCTTACAAGCAGTTTGATTAATTGTATGGGCTATATTCAGTGAAATTTTAATTTTGAAACCAAAGTCAGAGATTTCAGTTGGAGGAATTAAAAGCTTATGTGGACAGTTCAGTTCTATAGCTATTGAAAAGTCATAGAACGTAAAGAAGCTGAAGTGTCATCGCCAGTAAAGCAGGTATTTGGGAGATAAAACTGCCATGTGAGAAACATTATGTCCAGGAGTCTGTATTGTATTTGTTTATTAAGCAGTATTTCTTTTCTGTCCATTGTTGTATACAACAGATTAGAAAATTTGAACTTTTGAAGATAGTTTATCCAAAGAAACCTAATGCATGACATTGCCATAACTTCAGTATTAGTGCGATAAAATCTGTCATGACTAGATTCAACCAGCTGTCTTCTAGTTTGAGTAGTGCTGATCATGGAAGGTATTCAGATAGATCAAGCATATAGTTATTTTATTCCTTTGAGTGAGGCCGCAGGTAGTCTATAATATGAAGATGCTGCTAGGGAAAAAGGTACTAAGTTACCTCTGAGCACAACTGAGCGGAACCTTGACAAGGTATTGTGTGGTGAGGCTGCAAAGTGTTGTGGTAGCCACTTTAGTTAGTTGTGCTTTTTTTAGGGAGTATATTATCTGTATGCTCTGGAGATTAGGTTGTCTGCTGCATGGGCTTTTTTCTGGCATTGAAGAGGGTTTTTCTGTTCTAAAAATGTTATTTGTGGATTAAACTCTTTAGTTTGTGACTTAATTATTATTTCTTGCAAATTTACCTCAAGAGTAGGGATGGTTTTGCCCATCAGAGACTTATGCAGGGGGTTCAGGTTATGAAATTTTGGGTAGCAATGCTGGATGAAGATACTACGCGTTTTTGTACCTGCCATAACTCCATCTACACTTAGTGATAAGTAAACTTTTTAGCTGACATTTAAGGTGAGCTGTCAAAACTGCCTCTTGATGTTTCCATCGTGAGAAGGGAGATGCATGGAACAGATGAGGAGGGTTAAAGAGAAAAGTTTGTTAGTAAAGCACACTTGCACAGTCATATTTAATCAAGAGGCAGTTCAAGGCATACACATAGATAGTTAGTATGGAATAGCTAATGAACTTTAAATTCACACCTGCTTTCTATGTATTAACTTTCTGATGGACCTGGTTACTCGGATTTTTTTTGTACTGGACCTGCATTTACTGCTACCTGAAACATATTGCACCAAGCCAAGTTTGCAATAGCTGTCCAGAGCTCAATCGCTGGTTTTGCTGCCCCTGGTTACTCTTCAGGACTGAGGCCACAGTGGAATTCAGGTCTCAAACTTCAGTCACGAATGGTACGTAAAAAAAATTGAGAATGCAGGAGATACAGTAGTGCTCCAGTTTTACCTACAAGTGCTGTAGCTTTTAAATGACTGCATTAAAGTGACAGAAACCTTAGTGTGGAGTGATCGTGTAATGTCTCATAATAGCATTTCAAATGCTTACATCTTTCCTAACCCCACTTTAATTTTCTGCTTAATAAACACAGTTAGTATGGTTTTGTTTGTTCAGAAGTGCCAGATGTAGATTTTTGGCAAAATTTACCCTGTAGGAGAGAAACTGTTATTTAAATTATTTTACGCTTTACATAGTGTTAATTCTCACTCGTGCTCATATAAATAACACATATGTATAACATTTTTATGCAGAATTTATGCCCAATATTATACTTCAAATTGTTGTAAATCTAGGAAGGGCCTAAACCAAATATAAATACAACAGTGTGCACTTCTGTACACTCTCAAGTTGGATGCTTCTGTGTTGTGTAAGCATGTGTTTGTGCATCTCTAGGAATTCAGTATTGGATGAACATAACATTTTACATGTTCCAAATAAGTCCTCATATCTAACTGCAGTCTCACAGGATTCAGTGTACATAAAAAATTAGAAACTAATTTGTTGGAATAATAATTTTAGTAAATACATTTCTGTCTGTTCACCTTTTTTTTAATGCATACAAAACCATTATTTCAAAGTAGAATATTGTTAGTTTCTACATGTTCATATGGAGTAGAAAAATGCAATTCATGGTACAGAATATAATTTTGTTCAATACCTAATGTTTCTCCTGAATAAATAGTTGTGGCTTGATTTTATGTCTCTGTTTTCAGTCCAGTGAGCTTTTTGTGTATTGAGGTATTTGCTGGACTGAAGCATAGTGCTCCATATTGGATCTTCATGCATATGCTTTTAAACATACATAAATCCTTCCTGGATTATACAATATGATATCTCAAAATCAGAATATTTCCAACTTACTGCAGTTATCAGCTGTATTTAATCAATGCAGCTCTAGTTAAAGTTTAAACTTCATGTTGAAAATGAGACGTGATGTGTCTTGTCAACTGGCAGTATTCTTTAGTGGAATGTTGGAGAACTGGATTGTAATCCTTGTGTTTGTTTCTCTGAATGTTTACGTGTTTGCTTAGCTGCAAGTGGAACATTCACATTTAAAAAACAAAAGAAGAATCTCAATAAGTGTTTGTACTGTTACAGTACAGAAAAATAAATTTAGCCTTTATGATATGATAGGAGACAAATAGGTCAGTCTAAGAAGGTTGATCAATTAAATATTTGAATGAAAGTCTTCCAAAAAAGAGTATGTATACATTTTTCACTGTTTCTACTGAATTTTCATGATTTGTCTTTCAACATCGGATCTCATTGCTCACTTTGCTAGCCTGTGTGCAAAACCAGCAAACAAGCTGATTCCCAAAGCCAAAAGGTACCGTTTGGCTATACGCATGGGGCAGCTGTGACTCAGCAACAGGACAATTGATGGCTCATCAGCCAGAATAATTCTGTCCCATAACTGTAGAGGCTCTAAGATGCTCTAATGTATCTAAAGTGTTAAAACACAATTTTAATGAGCCACTTTTGCACTCTGCTTTGAACATACTAACTTTATTCCACTTCTTATTTGCATGGGGCACAAGGTATTAGTTTTTGCTTCTGAAGCTGTTTAGTATCTGTCCCTTCTGTAATGAGAGCTGCTCATTCACTGTCAAGGTGAGCTTCCTGCCTCTCATTAGAACCCACTACTCATGTATAAGTTTTTGTACCAGCCTGGAAGGTGTTGATGCAGCTACTTCATGATTGCTCCTCAAAGCTTTCCAAAAGCTGAAGTTCTTCTGCAGGGGATCCAAAGCTTGGCAGTGGTTATATGGTGGTTGGTTGAGACTCCTGGCTGTTAAGTGTGTGATTTAGTCTCAGTGATTCCTAGTTGCATTCCGTTCCTTCCTCTATATTTATGGTGACATTTTTAAACTCTGATCTTGTACTTAGCTTATAAGCTTTTTGTTACTGAGACTGTTAATTATTTTTTGTTTTCACACACTGTGCTGATTTAATAACAGATCTGTAGGTGTTGCTGTAAAGCGTATCTGAATAGTTATTTAAATACACTTGAGAAGACCTTGAATTAGAGCCTCTTTCTGTCCTTATATAGTTGTTACTTTTTAGAGAAATATTCAAAGTTGCTTTCAGACTGGGAACTATAAAAGAGTTTAACTCTTCCTGTGCTGGCCTACTGTAGCATGGCACATAGTCTGTTATAATGTGTTTAACAGCACTTCGCATGGTAAATCATTTGGTTGCAGCAACCAAGAATATATTAGACTGGATTCACAGTGCCAGTACTTGAATGGTGTTCATTGTAAATGTTTGGATAACTCGGTGGCTGAAAGATACATTTGGCTCCCAGTATCTGTGATACGCAATGTTTTTTTTTTTTAAAAAATATGAACAGAAATTATCTTCTCAACATGTGTTCTCTTAATCTCTGCTATATTTGAAAGAATGGTTTCTCCGAAGTCTGTTACAATAGATGTTCAATGAAGCTGAATGTTCCTGACTCTGCTGTATCTTGTTTTTTCAGATTAATCGTGCCCCAAGCTTTGGAACTGATCAAAAAATAGACTATGATGTAAAAAAAGGCGTTCTGCTAAATGCATTAAAGCTTCTCAACATACGGTAAACTTGTCCTCTCTTCTTCAGTCTGCCTCTCTTTCTGTTGGTTTTTTTTTTATTTTTTTTTTTTTTAAATTTCAACTGGACTAGGAGAAAATGAAGACCTTTTTTTCCACCTGCATATTTTCAAAATGTAAATGTTTCCTTTGCTGGCAATTTTGCTACTGAAATTAACCCAAGTTTAATGTTTCTTCTTGTTCACGTGCTTGCACAAAATGAATGGTAACAGTAATTTTCATACTTTTTTAAAAAACATACTTTTTCAAACAGGTCTCAAAGTGGTGATGTGAGTGCAGTCATAGGCATGTGGCCACACAGGAAATTTGCTTTGGTGATGGTTTCATATACAGTCAAAAGCCATGCCCCTTTACAGGAAACCTTCGTAGTTGGGATAGGTTGGAAAAAATCTACACTTCAGGAAAATAGATACAACTATATTTGTACATTAAATTCACACCTTAAAGTGTGAAAATATTGTAGCCATACAAGTTAATATTTAAAAAACCACTTCTTAATGAATGTTTCAACTCTAATTTTATATCATAAACCGCCCATGACCGATTGGAAAATACAGATAATATACTTGCACTGTCAGCTGCATTGGACTGACATCTTAATATCATCTGTGTTTCAGGACAAGTGATAAAAGGAGAAATTTAGCTCAACAGAAGGCTGAGGCTCAAAAAAGACTCTATGGTCAAGGTTCAATGAAAAAACTGTTGCCAG
This sequence comes from Limosa lapponica baueri, assembly GCA_002844005.1. Lineage (NCBI taxonomy): Eukaryota > Metazoa > Chordata > Aves > Charadriiformes > Scolopacidae > Limosa > Limosa lapponica. The sequence continues at coordinate 1,000,017 of KZ505655.1, forward strand.
GTTCCTCAGAGTGGGAGAAGCAGCGCCACACACTGGAAAGGAGAAAGGAAGAACTGGTAGGAAGGAAAAAATGTGCTGTTTCTTGCCCATGGTTTATGCTTTGTTTTAATTGTCTTATTTTCTTGATTTCTAGAAGGAAAGACTTGCACAAGTACGTAAACAAATTTCCAAAGAGGAGCATGAAAACAGACACATGGGTAACTACAGGTAACTATTTTTGACTGTATTAGTAGGAAATATTCAATGCATTCTGTAGGAATAATGGAAACAAGTATTTGTGTACATGACCATTTTCTGCCAAAAATGTATAGGCATTTATAGAAAATATATACATGTACACAAGGTAGTTACTTTTTTTTTTCAGAAAGTTCTTTTTTTGATTCTGAATGTTTGCACACATTTAGGAATTTGTATCATATCAGTCACTTCTAGTGTTTGTGCAAGACATTTGCTTGAATGACATGATCGTTCACATTTAGTGTACCAAGAACCATGACTGTCATGGACCTGTTGTATAATCGCATATGATTATTCTTATCCTTAGGGGGGGACAATATAGGAGTGTAAGTATTCCCCTATAAAAAAAAATCAAATCTGATTATCCCACTGTAAAAAATCAAATCTCAATGTTATCTATGAGGCTTTCCAAAAGTTCACAAACATTATTGATGCTTCCATCATTTTTGATAGAATGGCATTTGGAATACTATATTAATATTTCTGCACTTTGATTTTGGATCTTAGTAGGCTTAAATGTCTTAAGTAGGCTTAATGTAGGCTTAAGTATCTTCAGATTCCTTGGTTAAATATATTCAACAAGCTTTAACTTGTTAGTTATAATAGGTATTGACCAGAAAACAGTAATTTTATTTTATTATTGTGTCTTGATATTTGTTTAATGAGATGTGAAAGCAAGGCCTATGAATATTTGACGAATGGGAGTGGAGTATGGCTAGGACGAGGTGATGGGAGTATTTGCCCACTCTATAACTTTCATCCAGGATGTGGGAGTTCCAAGTTCACAGCTTTTATTCTGAATTAGTTAGAATGTTGTTATTGCTATTCTTCATCTCTGCTTTTGTTTTTTTTTTGAGCAGATGTTCTATAATTCCCAGTAAAGTTCTCATTTAAGAGATAGATGTCTCTGTGAAATTTTCATTTTTGATGAATTAACATTTTGCTTACAAAAAGCCTTCCTTTGTAACATTCCCAGTTTTAATTACATCCTTTCTTGACATATGTGGAGCTGAAATAGTACCTAAAAAAACCCCCACAATGAAACAGTTATTTTCGTGCTACTTAGACTATAAGAAAGAGAAACATCACGATACTTTAATGCATTTTGCTTTTTTGATAACTTTATAGTCTAACTTTTTAACTGGTCACATTTTATGTTGCTTATTCAGTTCTTGACTGAAAATGACCCAAATGTTCTCTTGATTTAGCTTTTTGGTTAATGTAAATAATTAAAAATACAAAAATATTTTTTTTTGCCTCAGGAAAAAGTGACGTATCATTTCATGAGGAATGTGCACATGTCAAATGGCATTTGTGTTTTCTTATTACCAAGCATTTGCAAAAAGACCGAAGAATCAGCAGAGCCAGAGAAGTAAAGGAATCTTGGCTAGAGATGCAGTGAAATTTTATCTGAGCGTTATGCAGTATATTCTCCTTGTGATGTTCTTCTGCAGAGAAGGACAACTTCTGTCAGGCATTGCCATAGAATCAGAGAAATTTTGGGTGCTGATATTGCTGCATGGATTAATATTGCTTTCTGAATATTAAATCCAGAGAAACCTCAGTCAAACTCAGCAGGCTTTGATTTAATCTATGGATGTCAGTTCAGCAATTGGCTTAGTCAAGTGTCTGCAAGCACAAATAGCCCTGATTCCAGTAGGATTCCTGGGGTGGTCAACGTAGGAGCCATACTTTCAAGCATTTGTGAATTCCCGAGGAACTGAAAGCGATTTATATGACTTTGAAATGGCCTTTAGCTGCCGTGTATTTCTACGTATATTAAAGCAAATATTCTTTCTTTAAAGTATTGTTCTATGGCACTTTTTCAGCAGTAGAATCAACACCGTTAAAAAGTGTTGACTGCAACTAGATTAGAGCTCCTGCAGGTATTTTATGCAAACTGGTACCATCTTCAGTTTGCTGTGGAACTGCCCTGAGTCTAATGGGATCATAACCATCCTTTTTTCACTGCAACAAAACCGTCGTGAAAATACCTTTTCAAGGAGAAAAAGACTGAAATGGAAGGAGAAAGGACCTTGTACAAAAGTTCACAAAAGATCCATAAAACCAGAGAAGTCACATAATGCCAGTCAATATACAAATGGTACCTATGCTTTGCACAGTGTAGGCAGAATTAATTTATGGATTACTTCTTACAATACATTAAAAATTAGTCTTCTACCTTCATAATTTCTGGCTGTGTTTCAGGCTTTCATGACAAACGGATTGGAGTGGTTTTCTTTAAAGCCCATTGTTGCTTGATGAGAATGAATAAATCACCAAGTCCTGCTTCTGATACTGTCATAATCTCCTTACCTGTGGTTTTAGAGAATAATGGTATAGCTGGTCTAATGGAAAACCAGAGTGACTCTGTACATGCATGTACCAGAAATTTTTTTTTTATAATATCTATTTCTTCCTGTTTATTATTTTGGGGGATTTAGCATTCAAGTGCAGTCCATATTCAATCTTTAATTTACATCATGCTCATTAATGCAAAGCAATTGTTTGGATTTTCACTGTTTTGTGTCATTTTATTGCTAATACAACTTATTTTGTGGCTCTAAATTTTACATGCAATGTTTTGTTAATATTTCATGAATCATTCACACCTGCATGTATCAATCACACCCACTGAAATTTCACAGTACTGCAAAAATGAGTTTTGGTATATCTCTGAAATGACCTTCATGGTATTTCTTTTGACTGGCTAATTGCTGTTTTAAACATGAATGTGTTCACTGAGTTAAAATTAGATTTAGAGAGCCATGTTCAGAGTATATGTTTTATGATATGATATTATAGAATTACTATAGATGAGATGCAATATAGAAGAGACTGAATTAGCTACCTTACTTTTGGTCTTAGTGTGTAAGTAAGTAGTTTAGCTTCTATCTTTAGCTCAATTTTTTTTCCCCTATTTTAGGCGAATTTACCCTCCTGATGATAAGACATTACTTGAAAAGTATGAGAATTTGTTAGCCACTGCTTTTCAGACGTTTCTTGCTGGGAGAGCAGCTTCACTTCAGCGGGAAATGAATAACCCTTTAAAAAGAATGAAGGTACTGAAGCAGAAAAAGTATTGGCGTTGCAAGTTATTTATCTTGGAATTCATGACTTTGTGGATTAGTTTCAGGATAATCATGTGTGATGGCTAATAAATAGCGTTTGATAATGTTTCCATCATTTCATTATTATTATTCTTTGTGCAGCTTGTGGGCCAGATCCTTGAATCTGGATGAACTCGAGTGGACCCAGGGTGGAGACAGGCTAGATGGCTTTAAGCTACTTTACCATTTCCCTGATCCTCAGCCTTACCCCTGGCCAAACCAGAGGTTGGCAGAAACTGCTTTTGAGCTGGTAATTGCCTCCTTCTTCCTCCAGTAATGCCCCCAGCTTATTCATCCACTTGTATGAACTGGAACGAGAGATACCGTAAAACCAGCTCCACTAGTTGAAGGCATCCAAGAACTCTGCCTGATTGCCTACTTATGTAGTTGGAGACAGTAGGAAAATGGCTATATTTAAAATAACGGACTAACGTGATTTAATTTGAAATCTGAGAAATTATTTCCCATCTTTGTAGTTGACATCATCCAGCAGTTTTACAGGAGTCTTTGTTCAACCCTTTCTTCAGACTTTTATCTTTAAAGTTAAGACAATTTTTAGCTTTCAATTTCATGTTGATTGCAAGCAGAGATGCATGCATCAGAAGAAATACTTTTATATCCTCCTGTGGAGGGATTCATAGTCTTATTTAAGGAATTAGTAATCAAAGTAATTTCAAATTCCTACTACTTGGTGCTTGAATTTTGGAAGGATAGGATATGTCCTGCTTTGAATTAATTGTAGTGAAATTCCCATTTGTAGGAGGAGGACATTTTGGATCTTCTGGAGCAGTGTGAAATAGATGATGAAAAACTAATGGGGAAATGCACCAGGCAGCGAGGACCTAAGGTATTTGACTTTTAGATATCAATTTTTTATTTTACTCTTTAGAGAGGTAGTCTGAGAATTTTAAGTGGGGAATTTAGTTAGCTGACTCTGGTGGAAGTTCTCTTCCTCAGACTGCCATTAGCCTTTTTTTTTTTTTTTTAAGTATGAAGAGAAGCATAACTACTTTTTTCCAACTAAATCCCATTAAAATTTTAACTGGATATAAGATCCTTCTTTTCCTCTCTAAGCTATTTAGAGGAACTGTTGTGCATGGGAACAACTGTTGCACAAGAGATTGCTTGATTTCAGTGTGTGAAATGATTTTTATATCCATAGCCTATCTCAAAAGAATGCTTTAATCTTTAATCGATTGGTGCCACTAAGGAATTTTGAGATCATGGGATAAAAGGCACTATGGAAACTCAAAGGATTAATTATGATTATGATGTATCTGTAGCTTGCCTTCTGGCTAAAAGGATTGTACAGTATATCTTGGAGCTTGTGTCATATCCAAAATCTGCTTTTAAAGTGAATGTATATTATTTTTAGCTTAATGCTTTCTGGTTGTGTGCATAGTTCATTTAAGTTTTTGCCTTAAATAAACTGCATATCTCTGTAAGCCAGTAAAGATAAATAGTTTGGACTTGGATAAAATAGATTTGTTTCTTATGTCCTGCAAACATTTTAGGTCAAGTCTGCTTATAAGAACCTACATTTATGTTCCTGAGCTCTGATGGATTTGTTTATGGATGTATGTAAATTTTTTTACAGCATTTTATGTTTCCGATGACATGGTGTACAAATCTCAGAATTTCTGTACAAAATGAATGCTGACAATTTTCTTGAGCTGGCAGGGGTACTTCATGTATGTGCAAGAATCCAGAGAGCTACATCTTAATGCAGGCGTGTGTACTGGAAAGAGGATCTGCGTATCTGATCTGGTATTAAGACAGATTTGCAGGAACCTCATTACAAATATGGGGATTTTGTGAGCTAGTGTTTAACAGTGGTGGATTCATTTAAAGAAGAGGAAAAAAATAATCCAGTCTGCCCTGGCAACACACTCAACTCACATTCTTCAGGGATTCTTTTCCTTGAGGTTTTGTTTTCAGTTCTTTAACATAGGGTCACTTAATTCAAGTTCAACATCTCAGTCATATTTTTCCTTTTTCTGGAAGCCTGTCTTCTCCCAGCAGCCCTCAGAGAGCATCTATCCATTGACTGTATGCACACAGACTTGATCTATACTATCTGGCTGCACACAAGCCATTCCCAAGCTGGAGGGCATAAACACTTAATAGGGTACTGAGCCCAAACTGAGAAACCTCTCTTAGTTAAAGATGAAGTTTGATCAATTTGTGAGTGAGACTATATGACATGGTCTTCTTTTATAGCAGGCATATGGATTCCATACCTTACTAGCTGCCCTACCAATATTATTTGCACTTGTAGGATAGGGAAAAAAATTGCATATAATCAAAATTCCCACCTTTTTTTTTTTTTCCATAAAACTGATGGAATCAAAAGGGAAGGCAATGAAACTAGCTTATCCAAGGAGATTGTTTCTTTTCCTTGCAGTGTGCACACTTCATGCTGTACAGGATCTCTATTCCTGCATCTTTTTTAGGGTCCTGATACACTTCTCAATCATTTAAACCAGGCCTACAGTGAAGCCATGTGACTGGAGACTTCCCTGGTTGCATAATATCCTATGCACTCCCTTTGAAATACAGATGCCTGTTGTGGATGGTCCTTGTATCTTGTACTGAAAGAGCATCACCTCTTTCCTGTAAGGGGTAAGGTGCATATGGCTAATAATATCCATTTGATTGGCCACCTCTTTGTAAAGGATCTGCTATGAGATATGTAGTATCTAAATATGTATCTGTACTGGAATCTGGTGAGTGAGGTAGGCAGTAGAATTTGCTATTGCCTGCCAATCTGTCAGGTAAGAGAATAATCCATCTGTAAAACTCATCTTCTTGTAATCATAAAATCCTACAAATAAAGATCCATTAGTGTATAAGAAAAGTAACATATACAACATCTGATAGACCAAACAAACCTGAAGGAACAGTACTTTTCATGGCATGTTATCCAACATGAACTGTTCTTTCAGAAGATTGTAAAGTCCTCTCCTCCCTTAAAAGTCAGCGGCTGGCCTGCTGACAAAAGCTACTGTTAAGAAGTTAGATGCTCTGCCTTGGGTGCACTCTCTTCCTTGGAAAAATGAACAGTCAGGACTCAGAAAACTCTATACAGAACAGCTGGAATATTTTGGAGAGAGAGGTGTCCTCCTCCTTCCATACATAGAAATGTATACATATATACACACATACATACATACATACATACATATATGTATCTAAATGGTAGAGGGATGTGTGTGTAGAAATAAGCTTTGCATGTAACAACTATTCCATATTTGCTAGGATTTTCAGTCTTATTTTTATTTGAGCATGATTAGGAGCTCAGAGTAGAAGGGAAGTCAAGAATTTCCCAGAATGAAGACATTTTTGTCTGCAATTTAAATATTACTGAATTCTGCTTAGACTGAGAAATACATTCTGGAAATGTTCTGCTGTATTTGTAGCCTCTAGAGGGCACCGTATCCTTACACATTGTAAGGTTTACTCTTGTTTATTACGTTGCACCTGTTTGTGCAGGAAAAAGAACTAAGGAAATAAAATATATTTCAGAGGAAATGAGCAATTACTTTTATTTTTATTCTTCTGGTATAAAATCAGATGAGTTTAATCAAAGAAAAATCGGGTTAGTATAAGGGGAAAATCAAGGTGATTAGAATTGCTAAGCAACCAAATATCTCTTACTTTAAGAGGTCAGTTTAAACCCAGATCTAGCTATTATTTGTCATTATTGCTTTTTGTAATTTCTTTGACCTTTCTTTTTATTCTTCTTTGTTAATTGATTGAAGTATTGGTCACAATGTTCTTACTGTTTAGTGTAGAATGTGTGAGGAACATGCATCTCTTAAGTGGGAATGAGATCTGCCTTAAAGCCCCTGTGAATTTTGATTGAAAATGTTTACTATACCTTTTATAACTCACCAGGAAAGTCTGATCAGTATATCATGATGATACACAGCATTTCATGATTAGGACAGCTATTTTTGTGAAAGCAATACATGTAGAGGCACCTCCTTTTGACAGGTAGATAGACATCAAAATATTCTTTGTGTAATCTGAACAATTGCAAGGGCTCTCCTCAATGGAATATACTTCTTCAACTTTTACTTATCTGGTCTAACAGCTTGGGCTTGCATAAACATACTGTTGCTTTTAAGTTAGTGGCAGAAATCTCTTTTCTACCTTGGCTGGAATAGAAATTTAGGTAGAATATATTTACTTACACTACAAGTGTACCTTACAGGAACGGTATCTTTGGGGCTTCGTTGTATTGCCCTTCCAAGAAATTTTGGTGCATTACATTATACTGAGATAATAGGGCAATTTAAATTAATCCTGAGAGTTCTTCTGTTTCACTCTGACCCAAAATATGTTCAGAAATTGTGATATTAGTTTTTTTTAAATCTGAGTTTTGATTACAGTGCATTAGATGACTAGGAAGATCAGGCCATCACCATAGCTTCTTATAGCTGAGAGTTACTGGAAAGAAAATGTTTAGGGGAAAAAAAGTGACCATGTGAGCCTTCTTAGCATAACAGATACAATGGAGGATATAGTATTTTTCTTTTTCGCCTGTTGGTAGATGGAAGAAGAAAAATTTTCATTTGTAGTTTCTGTTCTTGCATCAGTTTGTCTCCTACTTTTTGCTTTTTGTCTCACAGTATCCTTGGTAATAGCACAAGATTAATTACCTCATGACACTGAATGCCATGTCCATATAGGACACCAAATATACCTAGCATAGCTTGCTATATTCTTCCAGTTTCTGCTTTCTGCAAGATGTTGATTAATCACTTTCTCTTTCAGAAGTATACCAAAGTTCCCTGATGTATTTCTTTACTTTACATTGATCATTGTTAAACTAGAGCTTCAGTTATTGCAAATATCAGTGAGGGATTGAAACTGATTGTAAATGGTATTCTTTATCACTTGATTTATGATTTCAAACTGTAATTTAGTTATGTCCAGTAGTGTAAATCCTACTTGAAATAAAATTATTTTTTCTCCCCCTTACTTTATTATGCTGCTCTTCATGTGAGAAAGATTAGCATTACTGTGTAGTGAAGTTAATGAAATATTTAAGCATGTATTTTAAAATTAAGGACAAACTTCTAGTCTAATTTGGGAGGGTTTAAACATGTAGAAATAAACCTGCTTGAATCAGGAATCTAGTGTGATAGCAAAGTGTTCTTTCGGGATTATGAAGGAATTTAATTTCTTGGGG